>PVIA01004601.1:0-134036 GCA_004024845.1 Tonatia bakeri
CCCACAAACTACCCAATTAGAAAATGGTGGAGAAACTTATAGCTGCTTTGTGCATAGTTAGTAAAACTTGGAAGCAACCAAGATAAAGTACCTTCAGTAGGAGAATGGATAATAAACTGGGGTACATCCACACAATGAAATGTTACTCAGCGCTAAAAGAAATGATCTATCAAGCCACAAAGAGACATAAGGAGACCTAAAATGTATATTCCTTAGGGAAAGAAGCCACTATTAAAAGGCTATATACTGTATGATTCCAACTATATGACAGTCTCAAAATGGCAAAACTAAGGGGGCAATTAAAAGATCTGTGGTTGCCAGGGGTTTGGAAGGAAAAGGAGAAATTAACAGGTGGAGCACAGAAGTTTTTAAAAAGCTGTTCTAAAAAACCTGTTAATTTAATTAATTAGACAAATAAAATAAATCTAGCTCTATGGTTCCCATCTTACTCCAAAATACAGTTCAATTTGGTTTAAAAATATTTAAAGTAGTAAATATAAAAAGAAAATGTTAAAGTATTAGAAAATACTGATACATTTTGGGCTTTACAAACCTGACACTACAGGAGATACATAAAAGAAAGGATGTGATAAACTTTCACACATAAAAATTTCACATTTCTGAAACGATTTCCAAAAAAATTGCTAATAGACTGTTAAAAACACGTTCAAATCACAGGTAATTTTAACAAATGTAAAATAAAACAAGGAACTCTTTTTCTCCTACAAAACTGGAAGATATTTAAACAATATAAATATCTGATGTTGGGTAGGCTACAGAAAATGGATAATCTTATATACTGCTGATAGTGGTATACAATAGGTAGACAACTTGGTGCACTGATAAACTGGTGCAAACTCTCTGGTGGAAAATTTGGCATTAAATATCAAAATTCTAAACACAGTTCTTCGGACTCAGTCAGACTCAGCAATTTCACTTCTAAATTATGCTTAGACTAGCAAATAAAGACTTGACTATTTTAAAATAATGATACATTCACACTGTGTAAGCCATGCAGCAGTTAGAAATAACATGATTGATCTGTTTCATTCCCAGGAATTTATGAGCCAAAACACCCCAACAAGTAACACACCACTATACTTTTTTCAGGCGTGTGTGCAAGCACCTATGCATGTGTAAATGCAGTTTAAAATCTGAAGGATTCATATAGAGATGTTAAAAGTCACAGGATATAATTGGGGAGAGTCTGGGATTTTTATTTTATTTTTTTGATGACTGCAATGATCTTTTTCTTACCAGAGTGCTCTCTTTTATGTGGGTTTTTTTTTTTCTACACTGGGTATGCATTTCTTGTGGAAGAATAAAGGGGTACAAAAAAAGATTCCTTTGCAACCTGGTGCGACTGTTGTGACAGTGGAGGAGTTGTGGAAGGGGCCTCCACCAACCATTGGCCCTTGGTGGAAGAAAGATCCAAAGGAGCCAGGAAGAAGAGACTACAAGAGCCCTTGTGGGCCACCTGGCCCCCTCCCAGCCACCCAGCCTCCCAGCCCCTGCTTCCTTTGTGAGTTGGCACCACTCAGTGTCCTTGTCCCAGACCGTGCATCGCGACGCTGTGGGTTGCTCTGGCAGCCGTAGGACTGTAAAGGTTTCCCAGGTCTACCCCCAAGCCAGCGGAGCTGTGCTGTGCAGGAGCAGCAGTTCTGAGTCACCTGTTATGGCCTACCAAGAAATGCAGCTCAAGAAGGGGGCAGAGGCTCAGCTGAGCTGTCAGGTGTTCAGCCTTCATTCAGCCACAAGGTGTCCCATTCCTCTTATTGCCCTCCAAAGCTAACTCCTCTTCCACAGCCTATTCAACTTGGCACATAGCTAGCTGCACACTTTTCCCTCCCACAGCCTGGGTCCCCTGGGGAAGTATCTTTCCTAAGGTTCTGAGCACTGGCGACAGTTGGCAAGTGCAGGATACCTAGACCACCTCAGACTGTAGAGCTGGTTTCTACCATGGCGAATCGCTTCCATCTCAGACCCTCAATTTACTTGTCTCTATAAGGAACGTCACAAGATGGTCTCCCAACGTTGTTTCGAAGGTTAGTAACCAGTCAAGTTTCATAGTGGGCCACCTAGGGCCAGGCATGGGGCATAATCTCATGTAATTTTCAAGCCACCTTAGGAGGTATGCGCAATTTTTTATCATCCTCCCCAATTTCAGTCAAAGAAAGTAAGATGTGGAGCTTAATAAACTTGCCTAAGGTCACAGAGTAGGGAGAAGTGGGAAGGACGTCAGAACCCACACCTCTTAACTACAAGTCTGGGACTACTTGTTAAGTTCTGTTTCTGTCTGCACCTAAGGGAGATTTCTGTCTCTCCTAAGCAGGTGGCAAATGAGGGGCCCCAACAGGTAGAAGGAGGGTGCTGGGCTCTGAGTAAGGCAACCCCAAGAATCACCTTGTGGTGTCCTGCGGGGTTTTGGGTTCCTACCATGTGCTGTAGACACACGTAAAGCCAAACAAAATCCTTGCCTTCTGAACTTATATAAAACTGAGAAAGGCAGTAGCTGTGTGTCTTGGTGCTTATCAGGTTTCTGCCTGCCCAGTGCCCATCCTGCCTTTCTAGGCAATTCCCCTTGTTCTAGAGCTGCCTTCCACCTAGGCACAGACCCCTCCCTTGGCTTCCAACCTAACCAAATCTGTCTCAGGCAGGGTTACCTGTTCGCTTCTGGACAAACCCCGCCCCCTCAAAAAAAAAAAAAAAAAGCAGGGGTGGGAAGGGAATACAGAGGAGAATAAATCTGCCCGTTATTTCCTGACTTCCAGCCTTTGTCTGGGTGTCTCCTTCCACCTGGAATGCCCCTCCTGCCACACCCACATCTGGACTTCTCTCTCTTCCCAGCCTTACGGCTGTTGAGGATTTTCTCTATCTCTTGCACAGAACCACTTAGGAGGTAGCTTTCCCAGTCCCTTTAGGGGGCAAGGAACTTAGGAAAGAAGGCAGACGGCCCAGGTGGATAGGTTGTCCCTCTGTCACAAACTGTCAGTGTCACCTTCAGCTTGTCCCTTTTGCTCTCCAAACCTGTTTTCTCTTCTGTCTCCGTGGTCTACAACGTCCACCCGAAGGGGCAGTGTGTGCTCCATTAAACGTCCTGCCCTAAGTTCCTACCCAGCCCCCTGCCACGGCTGATTAACTGGAGACCGTAGCCCACACTGGAGACTCGGCTGCCCCAAGGAGAATCCCGGATGCGGACCCCAGGCTCCAGCATTCCCGAGGTGATGGTCATGAGCCCCGAATGAGCGCCTGAGCCAAGAGCCCCTGCAGCGCCCGGAGCAGGGAGCTGGGGCAGCCTGCTATCCCGGGTGAGAGTAGGGTGGATCGGGGTGTGCAGGGACTCACCGTGCTCAGAAGGATGAGCAGCTGTCTCGGGCCTGAATCGATCTCGGAGAGCTGTGCTCTGGCAGCTGGGGCTGGCGCAAACTGGTCTTGGGAGGATGAGAGGTGGGACCCGCCTGGGCCAATCTGAGAGCCCTGGCCAAAGGAGGCAAGAGGGGCGGGGATTCCAGGAGGGCGGAAAGTCCATCTGGGCTGCGGTGGGAAGGACTCTCGCTAAGAGTTGGGGCTGGGCGCCTCACTCAGCCTCTCTGCACTTGCTTGCTTGCTGGCTTGCTTTGGTACAGAAGACTTGCTACCAACCCTTCTAGAATTCACAGGGCTTTGAAAAGGCCCAAACGCCCTGAGGTTCTGAGTACTCGTAAGGCTGAAGTGGTAAGATGAAACTCTTGCCAAACATGGTAATTTTCACCCACTCGCTCAAAAAATAGTGTGTCAAGTTCCTACCATGTGTTGTAGACACAGGTAGAGCCAAACAAAATCCTTGCCCTCTGAACTCTATGGACCTGAGAAAAGCGGTAACTCCGAGTCTTCGTGCTTATCGGGGTTTCTGTCTGTCCAGTGCCCATCTCGCCTTTCTAGGCAATTCCCCTTGTTCTAGTGCCGCCTTCCACCTAGTCTGGATGCCACGACCCCTCCCCCTGGCTCCCAACCTGACCAGACCTGTCTCAAGCAGGTTTATCTGTTTCCCTCTGAACCAAAAAAAAAAAGGGGGGGGGGCGGTGGCAGGGGAGAAATGAATACAGTGGGAAATAAATCTGCCCGTTGTTTCCTGACTTCCAGCCTTTGTCTAGGTGGCTCCTTCCACGTGAAATGTGCCTCCTGCCACACCCACAGCTGGACTTCTCTGTCTTTCCTAGCCTTTCTGATTTTGAGGGATTTCTCTACCTGAATTCCAGCCACCTGGACCTCTCTGTTCAGTGCCTGAACACATCAAGCTTGCTCCAGCCTCAGGGCTTTTACATTGACCTCCGCTGGAATGTTCTCTCAAATACTACAGAAGCATGCCCTCTCTCACCTTCACATAGTGATTTGTATATCAAATACCTGATGCAGAGCCGTAGAGAAGCTGTTCTAGGTCACAGTCTAAAGTTCCTCAGCCACTCTCTTATCACATCATCCTGTTATACTTTCTTACTTTATGTCTGAGATTTTCTTGTTCACTATTTATTTATTATCTGTCTCTACCAATAGTATCTAAGCTCTTTGAGGGCAGGAAACTGGTGTGATGCATTCACTGTTATATTCCCAGTACACAGTGATGTCACAGTGATGCTAAATATTTGTTGAATGACTTAGTGCCCAAAGCCAGGGTGAACACCCAAGATTGAGGTGACCTGCCTCTATTGAGGCTTCTATTCCATTTTCAGGAGCTGTCTGCTTAGTCCTTCTGTACCAGCCTACAGGTCTCCTGGAAGTCCCTCACATACACCAACCTTCCTAACTCATAAACTTTCCACATGCTATTTCTCTTCTTCCCCAAGGGAACCTCATTCATACTTCAGGAGGTTTCTTATTAAATGTCACATCTTCAGAGA
The DNA here is from genome assembly GCA_004024845.1 of Tonatia bakeri. Lineage (NCBI taxonomy): Eukaryota > Metazoa > Chordata > Mammalia > Chiroptera > Phyllostomidae > Tonatia > Tonatia bakeri. The sequence goes on from PVIA01004601.1 coordinate 4,878, forward strand.
AGATACCCTTAAGCACACACCGACTAGGACAGATTATATGACTACAGAAGGGCCTCTAATTTTCCTTCATGTACTTACCTCAATTGTAATTTTATTACGGCTTCTGGGATTATTTGATTGACATATCTTCCCCACTAGAACTTGAGAGCAAAGACAGTTCCAAAAAATTCCCCAACATTTAGTGTAGTGCCTTGTGTTTAGAAGTTGCTCAATAAAGTTTGTAGAATAAAATATTGAATATCAGGGGCTTGGAATGGGAAAGTAGTGTGAACAAAACTTTGAAACTAGAATAGAGAAGGCAGAATAATAGGTGGTAATAGGAACCAGCAAAAGAATGACTTTGAGATTGGACACCCCAAAAATGTGTTAGAAAATCAAAGGAGAAACCATTGTGTTTCTGGTTATGAGGAGGAGGAGAGGAGGGAAGTTTAAGCAGAAAGTTTAACAATGTTGCCACTTGCAGTAACCGTGGAAAGTAGAAAATGTGCCAAATGTTTTTTGCTGATATATTTGCTAGGGAAAAGGGAAACAAAGGAAAAAATAAACAAAAGGGGCTACACCAAACTAAAAAAGATGGCACAGCTAAAGAAGCCATCATCAAAATGAAAAGGGAACCCACTGTATGGGAGAACATATTCACCAATGATACATTTGATAGGGAGTTAACTTCCAAAGCATGTACAGATATTATACAACTCAACACCAGGAGGACAAATAATCCAATTAAAAACTATGGAAAGGACCTGAATAGACACTTCTCCAAAGAGTACATACAGATGGCCAATAGACATATGATAAAAATACTCAATGTCGTTAATTATCAGAGAAATGCTAATTAAAAGCACAAATAAGATATATCACTCCTGCTAGAATTGTTACCGTCTGTATACATCAACAAGCAAGTGCTGGCGAGGATGTGGAGAAAGGGGAAACCTCATGCCCTGTTGGTGGGAATGCAGACTGGTGCAGCCACTATGAAAAATGGCACAGTTTCCTCTAACAATTAAAAATGGAACTCATATAAAAAAAAGGAACTCTTACCCTTTGCTGCAGCATGAATGGACCTGGAGATTATTATATTAAATGAAATAAACCAGTCAGAGAAAGACAAATACTATATGATCTCACTTATTTGTGGAATCTAATGAACAAAATTAACTGACGAACAAAATTAGACCAGAAGCAGGGATACATGGGACAGACTGATAGATCTCAGAGGGGATGGGGGTGGGAGGGTCAGGGACAGATTAGTCAATGAACATACATACATAGCTCATTGACACAGACAACAATGTGGTGAAGGCAGGGGTACAGGGCAAAGGGAGGAAATGGGGGACATCTGTAATAGAGACATATATAAAGAAAAGTGCCAAATTAACTGAGTTAATCTGGCTAAGAAATTTTCAGGCAGAATGGCTTCTTCTTGCTGTGAATATTAAAATGTGAGAAAAGAAAGATAAGCCAAAAGGACTGTTAAATTAAAAGGGACCAAAACTTACTGGATTTGAAAATTCCCAGCTTATCCAGATGTCAAATGATGGTTAAATTAATAAACAACTTCCAGGCAAAGATGTAGTCCAGGGCCATGCCAGCGAAAGATTGTCTAAAGATGAAGCCAAGCATGTGCCTGTTAAATCTTTTGTTAAGTTCTCAAAAAGATCAAAAGTGGAAACTCAGAGTATTCAGTTAAACATGAGGACTTCCAAGAATCTTAAAGCTGTCATTTAGCCAAAATGCAAAGTAGAGAAGAGTTGTCTAAAGGAGTGAATCTCAGTAAGAGTTGCAGGAAACATACAGGTTTTTAAAAAGAATTATATTGTCAAAACAGTGTCAGCTTGGGAGTTTGGACTAAAAGGATTAGAGATGGTACAAAATAAAAAGAGACTTCTAAAACTTCCCTTCCCACCCCAACCCAATTCTACTGGCAAGAAGCAGTCTGAGAAAGTATGTAGATGCAAACATGAGCTACATTTCATGGAAACAACAGGAAGATCTAAGAGCAGAACAAAGAGTCCACGGGTGGAACCCAGAGCATGGAGAGGCCAGAGTCAGACTGAGTCTTAATCAAGGAACCTCCAACATCTGCCCAGCTATGTTTCAGAATTGTAGGGACTAGTGACACTTGTATGCCTCCCATACCTATCCCCTTTGAACAGTATTTATAATGGTTATGGTATGCCTGTTATCACCCTTTTATGTTGAGGAGGCGAGGAGCAGGAGTGCAGACAACTTGTCCCTGGAACTCACAGGTTGGCAAATTGAAAGCAACAGGAGTCAACGAGGTACACTGAAGAAAATACACCCAAGGGGCCTCCTTCACATCGGAGCTTGAATTGGATGCAAAGATTGTGGACTTTGAGCTTATTTTGTGCTAGGATGGGGCTTTGGTGAGGGGCAGGGGTGGAGGGAGAGTGGAGTGTTAGGAAAGGTGAGAATGTTTCGTAAGTGAGAAGACTGTAAATAATTTGTAAATAGCTACTGGGTGGATTGTAGTAATTTTTAAACTCTTTGACACTCCCTTCATCAAGAAGAGTACAATTTTTTAAGCCCTTGAGCATGGGCTGAACTCAGTGACTTGCTTCTGATAAATGAAATATAGTGGGCATAACTGTGTAGCTTCCAAATTCATCATTTCATAGACCAGATAGAGAAATGGGGCCTGTGGTCAGAGAGTGACAGAAACCAGCTCTTTTTCATCTTAGAACTCTATGATAATCTCTGAACGAGTCATACTGAACATACTTCTGCCAGTTCAGTCCACTGTGCCAGGAATGTTCCTTCACTTTATCTACCTGAACTTAATGCTTCAGGGATTGGCTTATGTATTATCTCTTTTTGGAAAGCTTTCCCCATCCCTCCTCCCATGAGAATTCCCATATTTATAGTGCAGATTACACTCTAACATAATTTTCCAAATGCTTGTCTGTCTCTCTCACCTGCAAGGTCTCTGAAGGCAAGGACAGGGACTACTTCATCTGTGGACCCCAGAGCCCTGCATGGAACCTGACTCAAAAAAGGTACCAGTGGTTGAGTGTGGATTGAGGATGCGCCCAACAGAGAGAGAGCCTCTGCCTGAGCTCTCTGTAGATCCCTAGGTGGCTGGGAGGATAGTGGGTGTTTGCACAGCTTATATTTTGGTCAAGGGGTTGGGACTACTGCTCCAATCCAGAGGCAGTTTAGAGGATAGGACAAGTCTGCTCAAAGCCACATGGATGGGTGACCAAATGGATAGAGAGATGGATTTACTTTCCATTATGGAAAGGTTATATAAGGATGATTCAGCTTGTCCTTTGGGAACTTAGTGTCTGGGTTGTGCTATGTGTACCCTGCAAAGGAAACATTAACTTGCCAAGGTCTATAACCTTTGGTAAATCAAAACAAGCAGAGCACATGACCTGAACTTTCTTTTCAATTTTGGGGCCAGTATTCCTCTTTTGCTCAACTTCTGTGACTTCCTGTTCAGATGCAAAATGAGAGCACTTCGTGCTTCTACTTTGCTTTGTAAATTAGTCATGGTATCACCTGATATCTCATCCCTTAGAACTTCTCCCTAATAGGAACCTAGAATTCAGGATGGTTTTCTTTGATATCCCCCCTTAAAATGACCAACATGTGATTTTACATAGTTTTAGTCCATTCTGTTTGGTATAACACTATACACACTGGGTGGCTTATAAACAGAAATTTATTTCTTACGGTACTGGAAGCTGCAAATCTGAGATCAGGCTACCAGCATGGTTAAGTGAGGGCTCTCCTCTGAGTCACAGACTTCTCAGATGTTCTCACATGAACTCTGTGGGGTCTCTTTTATAAAGAACCCCTTCATAAGGGCTCCACCCTCCTTGCCTAATCACATTCTGAAGGCCAGACCTCCTAATACCATTAATTTTGGGGTTTAAGAGTCCCTAACATATGAATTTAGAGGAGGCACAAACATTCAGCTCATAGCAAATATAAAGGTAAATATGAGTTAGCCTTAATAAAGGTCTAGACTTTGAACCAGGACACATTTCAGAATCTAGAGTCACAAACAAAAGTGTTTTTGAAGAACCAAGTGGATGGTCAGGAAGCTTACAGTCATTCTCTTGTGAGGGCCTCACCAGCTTCAGGCAGATCTTATTGACCCCTGTGGAGTTGTTTTGTGTTTTTATCCAAGTGTCTATGACAGTTCCTGGCCTGAAAATGGCCCCCAGGAGCTCTTTGCAGAGGAACAAATGAGAATAGGGGAGAGAATCTTGTGCAGTCTCCCTCAGGGGAAGGTAGCCCAATGTGGGAGAAGAACATGAAGACACAACAACATCAAAGATGGGGTGTGATGCAAATCATCAGAAGGAAGGCATTCAGTAAGGTGGCCTGGGGTGCATTAGGCTTCCTTGGGAAGATAAGGCCTGCAGGACTGGAATGAATTCAAATTTTTTAAAAAATGAGAAAGATTCCATTTGAAGAGAAAGTATGAATGAATGCAGGTGGTGCATGAAGGCAAGGACATGGACGTGGTTTGTAAGGAATGGTGAGAAAGCATGACTCATCATGCTTACCATGTAGCTGGTTAAGAAGAAATGAAGAGGCTTTGGATTCTGAGGACATAGGATGAGGATTCTGCATTTTATACTGAGATCCAATCATAGCTAGACATGTGATTTCATAGGCCAGAAACATTTTAGAAGCATTTGGGTGACACTGAGTAGCTAACTGTTTATTTTACAAAGTGAGAACATATAAAAAAATTCCTGAAATATTATTCAGCCTCAAAAAGAAAGGAAATTCTGACACACATACCACAGCATGAATGAACCTTAAACACATTATGCTAAGTGAAATAAACCAGACAAAACAATAAACACTATATTATTCCACTTGTATGAAGTCTTTAGAAGAATTAAATTTATAGAAACAGAAAATAGAATGGTGGTTGTGAGGAGCTCAGGAAAAGAGGAATGGGAAATTAGTATTTAATAGGCACAGAGTTTCAGTTTGGGAAGATGAAAAAGTTCTCAAGATGGACAGTGGTGATGATTGCACAACAGTGTGAATGTACTTAATGCCACTGGACTGGACATTTAAAAATGATTAAGATGGAAAATTTTGTGCTATTTCATCACAATTTTTTAAAGTCAGTTTTACTGGCCATCATTATAATTTCATTTCAAAAACCATTTAGCACCAAAAAGTTTAAAGGAACAATTGGCCTTGTTGAAAACTCTGTCCCAGCTCACTGTTGGACTTGGCCTTGGCAAATGGGAAGCAGTACAGTGGCTGGAAGGAGCAGCAGACTCTGTTTGAAAGACATGGGGTGGAGAGACTAGAAACTAGGAGGCTAGTGAAAAAAAGGTGGCACTGGTCATAGGGAGCACAACATTGTTGTTACCATCTCTAGGATCTAAGGGGCTGGAAGGGGGAGCATGGAGCATTTATCAGGCCCAAAGGAGGACAGTGTGGAGAGAGGGCTGTTTGAGAAGAGTGGTAATTTTGGGCAAGGATGCAGCCAGCTACAAGGAAGAGCAGGGGAATAAATGATACCCATCTCATTCTCCTCCTTCTCTCCTCAGATCTCCTTCCAGGACTCTCTCATGTTCTTCTAGGTCAGACTCTTGAGTAGCAAGCATCAAGGAAAGGAGGAGAGATCTACCAAGACCAGCAGATGAGCTGGTGCCATCCAGTTAGGAGAGAGCCTACCCAATTCCAATGGAGAGAACTGAATATGAAACAGAAGTTAGAGAAGCATTAGAAGAGCTGAGGGTGCACACAAGAAATGGTGAAGCAACCAAGAGATTAGCAGCAGACAGGAAACTGAAATCCCTAAGGCTAGATGGTCTGAAAAAGGGAAGATGAGGTGACTGATATCTTGTATGTTGCCAAACCAAGTGCACACACTTCACCATCTTGACCTCTCCATGGCAGTCAGTACTGTTGGCTCCCTGTGTCAGTCATGTACTTCGTCATTCAAAAGCCTGCCCTGATCTGCTCTGTATTTCAAAGTTCTGAAATTGGAGTCAGCCAGCAGAGGGGAGAAAACATAAAAGCAAATCACCCAGGCACTAAAACCAACAGGGTGGCCCAGGATAAACTGGGATCCAGGACAGGCAGCCACTCCTGGAGATGCAGCATAAAGCACAGAAGAAAGATGTTGGTTTGTTCTTTTCCCATCTCCCTGCAGGGCTTCCCAGTGCTTGAGTTCACTTGGCAGACAGCTTGAGAAATGTGGTTTGCTAAGGCCGGACATCTGGAGTATGGAACAGGGTGAAGGGCAGAGGAGAAAAAGAGAAGTGAACAACAAGCCACATGATTAATACAGGAGGACAAGAACTTTGCTACAGAGAGGACAAGATGGGGAAGACAGTCTGTGTATTAGGTTTGGCAACATGAAAGGTATTGGTGATGTCAGAAAACATTGTCTTGAGTAACAGTAACAGAACAAGCTCGGATGGAGTAAAAAGTAAATGTGCAATGAAAACATGGAAACAAGAACTTGTGGCATTTTGGACTGTGAAGGGGAAGATAATGAGAAGGACAAGATGGGAGAAATACCTAGAGTCAAGGAAAAGGGTTTTTACTGAGAGAAAGAGACTTACATGTATAAAAAGCCTATGGGAAGATTCAGCTGAGAAGGAAAAATTGAATGTACAGGAAGTAAAGGCAAAATTGCAAGTGTCTGTGGTTCCTAAAAAGGTAGGAAGGGAAGGCATCTAAAAACAGATTCAGGAAGTGACCTTTAATGATGCTGTAACCGGATGGAAGCAAGGCAGGTAGAATGAATGAATTAGATGGGTGGGTAGGTAGGTGGGTGGTTGGATGGATATGTAGATGGATAGATGGGTGAATGGATGGATGGATGGATGGATGGATGGATGGATGGATGGATGGATGGATACATGAATATATAAATGGAGAAAAGGAAGAAAGGAAGGGAGGGAGGGAGGGAGGAAGGAGGGAAGGAAGGAAGGAAGGAAGGAAGGAAGGAAGGAAGGAAGGAAGGAAGGGAGGGAGGGAGGGAGGAAGGAAGGAAATATAGATGTGTGGATGGGTGGATGAATGGATAGATGGATAGACATGTAGGTGTGTGAAAGGGTGGATAGGTAAATGGGTAGATGGGTGGGTGGATATGTAGATGGCTAGATGCATGGGTATAGACAAATGGTGGATTCCATTTCTTCTGTTTTATGTTGGTACATGATGATAGATCTCACCTCATAAGCTTTCCTTCTCTCTTTAAATGACAGGTGAGATCATTTGCTGAGGTGGGATGGGGGAAAGAGAGTTGGTTTGTGAAAGTTTGAGAAGCCTAGACAATGTTGAGGGTTCATTTCAGACTGGTGGTCATGAGTAGGACCCATCTATACTGTTTTGAGACCCTTTTCTAGCAGCACCAGGCTACTCAGAGAAGGTACTGCGGCAAAGTGAACAGATCTTTGGGTTCATCCATGGTTGGCAATTTTCCCAAATGATTTCAGTGATAAGCAAAGGGCAGTAGTGAATTGCTATCTAAGCTTAACAAGGAATATGCTGATGAGTGATGAAAATGACTGAAGTCAGTGAACTAGAGGTCCCTTTAAGGCCAATGAGTGGTCATGCTGGAGCAGCTGAACCAGAGGCTGAATGAGAGAACATGTGGACAGAAATTGGAATAGGGGAATGCCTAAATCAGTGGTTCTGGAAGTGAAGGGTTCCCAGGTGACCACAGTTGTAAGAAAGGGTCATGAGGAGGTTATGGCAGCAAGGGCCCATTTGAGACTGGGAATGGGAAGAGCACAAATTTTGTATTCCCTCTAATTGGTGTTTGTCTATTCTTATACCAGCAGCTACCCTTTTTAATTGCTGTAGTTTTCTTGCTTTATTTTTCAATTTACTTTACTAAAAATAATTAAAATAATCATATACTCTATGACCCAGCCATTTCACTCCTAGTTACTTTAACCAAGTGAACGAAAACATACATCCACACAAAGACTTGAAGAATGTTCACAGTGGCCTTATTTATTGTAGCCAAGACCTGTACACAACCTAAATACCCATCAATAGGAGAAAGAATAAACAAAGTATGATAGAAACACGCAGTAGTATATGGGTTATAAATGAAAAGGAGTGAATATGTGTGGCAACATCATATTAAGTGAAAGAAACTCAACTCAAAAGAGTGCATATTGTATGATTCCATCTATAGGATGGTCAAGATCAGACAAAATCAATCTTTGGGATAATAGACAGCCATTGACTGGGACAGGGTAGACAACAGAATTGTAGGGGATTTACAGAAAATGGTCTTCAGGAAACCTTCCAGGGTAATGAAATGTCCTATAGCTTTTTGGGTGGTAACCACAACAGCTTATGAAATTTTCAAAACTCATTAAACTGAACACCTATGATCTGTATACAAAAATTATTAAAAGACTATAAATTAACACAAAATTTATGTATGCTCAATATAAAATGTGAACCAATCTGAAGGTAGATAAAGAATAATCCTCTGCACCCCATCCCATACACACATCCACCCCATTTGTACTTCCCTGTAGTAACTGATCTCACTATTGTTTATTTTACAAAATTGAAATCATGTCACTATACTTGTTACTCTGCAATGCCTTTTTTATTTAAAAACACATCACAGTATCTCTAAACATCAGCAAATAGGGAATCTGATTTTTAACCCATGAAACAATTCTGTGGAAACTGTGTGTCTTTATTGTCACTATAGGACCTTTGTCAAGTCCTTAACACACTTTTATAGAAGTCATCATCTTCAAGTCAAAGAGAAATACAGCATCCTTGAAATCTGTGGTATCCCAAGAAAACTTATCCTAAGCCACAAGCACCCATTTGTTTCACATTAACAGGTTTTTAAAAATCCTTCTGTACGTGTATATGTATAATTTATATAATTTTATTATAATATTTAAAATTTACAGTGTGGAGCTCTGGGCTGTCCACCCACATTTTTTTTACTGGGGTAGAGAAACCCCTTGGTTTAAGCACTGGTTGCAGTGTTTTCAGTTACTTGTAGCCAAATGCAGATGAAGATGCAGGAAGAGCTAACATAGGGGCCAGGCAGGAACTGAGGTGAGACCACCAGCTAAAAGGGACCTGGAGTGCAGCACAAGTGGCATCTTCTGTCACCTTAATGGGGCAGTAAAGGAAGGCCAGCTACACTCTCTCAGCCTCACTCTATCAGTCTCTGCCTCTGGGAAATCTCTGTTGTTATAGCAACCAAAGGGATTCCTCATCCTTCTTCAGCTCCTGGCAGTCAGGAGTGCTGAAAGAAGCCCATTGTGTACTTTACAGAGCACTGGGGCAATCTTCACAGTGTACAGGTTACACATAGCAAGACTAAGATTTGGGTTAAATTAGGTGCCTCCTTGTGTAATGGGTGACACACACTCCTGGAAATGGAGCAGGAGTTTGAGCTGCATATGTGTGGCTGGATACTTTTTTCCTTTGCTAAACATGGCAGCCAGAAGAGGGGAAAAGGCGAACATGGCCAACACTGGCCCTCATTGGTAGGAAGGCTGGGCACTCTCACTGGCTTTCAGCATCCATGGGGTTCTGGGAAAGGACTTTGAAATGAAGCATGCAGGAATGCAAAAGGCAGTTGGTTCTTTCCCTTCCCCCAGTAGGTGGGACATGTCAACAGTAACCAGTGGGCCTGCCAATGGTGGCAGTGTAGGACTGTGAATGGAGGCTTAGGGGCACAGACTCCAAAAGATGCTTAAAGCTGGATAGTGACTGGAGACCAGCTGAGCCACCTACATTTATGATACTCTTGGGTGAGAAAAGAGGTTCTTGGCACAACCTTGAACTGAGCTGGTGGAAGGTGACAGGGTGATTGGGGGGGGGGGATATAAGAGGGAATGACTTTGAGGCAGAAACTTGCCATTATTTCCAAAGACTTTGGTGATAATAGTCAGCCCTGTGAACAGATTTTTGTTCTTGTGTTATTTTCAGTTCTTGAAACTATATGGTAGTTGTAATGAGACTATTTTTGATGTCATAGTCTGGCTTTCTTTCCTCTTATTTTTGTTACCCAGATATTTTAGGCAGAAACTTACCATTGAATAAAAGATTCCTTTCTTTTCCACTGAACTCCATCTTTGGAGATTTGCCTGGTAGGTGGTGAGTGGTAAGAACCCCTACTATTTAGGTTCATTAACACAGCACAGGGAGGGAGACCCTTCTAGATGAAGGTCTTTGAGCTAAAGGTGTCCCAGGATATATCCTCCACTTTCCCTTTTCCTCTAATCTAAAGTGGTCTCCATTTTGCTTCCAGTCCAGCTTAAGATATGGAGTATGTCATTCCTTACACTAAATTCCCTTTGTGGTGAAGAAAGGAGGTGAGTGTTTGCTTGTGCAGAGCACACAGAAGACCCATATGTCAAGGTGCCTCCCACCACATCAAAGTATTGAGAGGCCTGGACCTGTCTTTGGCCTACCTGGACCTAGCCACAGCAACCCCACCTCACCTAAGCAGGGCCAGCTCCAGTCATATTCTGAGCCCCATTTCACCTACAGGAGGGCTGGGAGAATTCAGGGTGGGTAAGGATCCTGGCAGGCTCATTCAACCCTATGTGGAATGATGGGACAGAATGTGATGATGAGAACATTTTAATTACACATGTAATCAAGTAGGATTCTAGAAATATTAGAGAATCAAAGTATTGTCCAGTTATTAAAGTTAGCATAAATAGACTGAAATTAAAAATAATTAATACATAAAATAAATTTCCATGATTGTCAAGTATAAAAAAATTATTCAAATAACATCAGTAACAGAATACTTAGACCAGGTCAGAGCCTGGCTGTTTGTGTCCAGTACAGTGAAAAAAAGTGTCTACATTGAGGATGAAAAATTGGAAAGATGTGCTTTAGTCAAAATTTTCTGTAACTTCTTTTAAAAGTTCAATGAGGAGAAATAAAAATAAAGGTCCACAAAAAACTGCCTGCCTTCCTGCAGATTCAGCATCATGCTTTTTCCAAAAGCCCCTGAAGTCAGGCCTGTCTCACAGACATGATTAGGCACAAGAATCTGAGACACTCAAGAGCTTTGCACTCAAACCTGGCCTCCCAGATCATTCTGGAAATAAATTTGCCAAGGCAAGAAATAGAAGTTGGTATTGGAAAGTTTTCCCATTTGAAAGAGGCTTCCGCCTTGCCTTATCAATGACTGCTTCCCAGGGCTTCCTGGAAGCCCAGAGGTCAGCTGGCAATCCATAAGTGAGAGATGTCCATACCTCATGAGGCATCTCTTGACCAGTGTGAGATGGGATGGATAGAAAAGGGCTTCTCCTCCCCTGGAAGACATTCTGAGATGCATTTCCAAAGGCTCTAGAGTAGGTTCAGTGAGATCAAGCAACCAGAGGCCTGCTCTACTGAGCAGGCTGGACTGCTTTCTCTCCCTCCTGTCATCTCCCTGTCTCTCAGTCTTGCTACAGGGGCCACATTTCCAATTCAAGGACTCATGCATGAACCTTTGTCCAGGATAAGGCAACAAACCATTTGCTCTGGTCACTTTGCCAATCTCAATTTATGTTCCTCTTGGTTTTTTTTGAAGGTCACTCACTAACTGAGTTCACTCTTTCACCACCCCTGCCCTCTTTTTCTGATAACTTCATACTTATCCTTCAGATCACAGTGGCCCTCTCTAACCTCTTCCTCTCGTAGTGCCTTGTTCCCATCACCTTCTTTTCAGGCCTGGTCTCAATGTGCAGTCTCACTCATTGGGGCTGTTTGCCACCACTGTCTGGACTGGGCAGAGCAGCTCACTTCAGGTTGATTCAGTAGCTACATCACTCAGGTGCAGAGGGCTCCTCCCACATACCTACTTCCATGGGGTCCTGAGATATTGAAAGGAACTGGTAAGTTATGTAGGGGCAGATGCTTGGACTGACTCCAAAGAAGTTACTTGGCTAGGAGGTCTGTAGAGAGCATGCTGGCCAGTAGATGGCCCTTACACAGCCTAGAAGGGACAATCTCACCACTTGGACTCTTTCTCATGGCTGGTGACTCAAGTGCTGTTTGGGTGGAGCTCACCTTTGAAAACTTCTCCAGTGGGTGTGATTCTACCCCTCTTCCTTGCTTTGGGAATATCTATTTTGTGGGAGGAAGTAGTGGTCGAGATCTTTGCTACTCCTCAAATATTCCTATGCCCCTCACATTTCCATTTGCAATTCCCATCTTCCCATGTGTGCCCTACTCTTCTGGCCAATGGCTGTGAGCAGAAATGAAGCATTTAAGAGCTTTCACATAACTCCTTAGCTCCCTGTCCCTCGGGAGGGGAATGATGGAGTCACAGGATGCTGAGTCAGTGCTTTGTAAGAGAGCTGCGCTGGAGAGCTGTGAGCCATGGTGCATTTAGAGTGAGTATGAAATAAATCTGTGCTGCATCAAGCCATTAAGATTTGAGGGTTAATATGTCATTGCAGCATGACCTAACCTTATGATTGACAAAACCTGGAAAATAGATTTTGAACTTAAAAAGTCAAGAAACTGACAGCTTTGCTGAGTTCTACTTTTCCTTGGGGGCAAGAAAAAGTCATGAGAGATCCAAGGGAACTAGAAGAGAAGGGCATACAATAGTAGTTGTCCATTTGCCCAATGACATGCACTTGTGAGTAGAATGAGTCATGATTCTCCTACTCTGCTGTAGGGTCTAGAAATGGATGTCTGTTGGCTCACCCATGTATCCCCAGCACACAAAACAGTGCCTGCAGTAGGAAGTACTCAAAAAAGAAAGTCATAGTTGTAGAGTGAACTAATGAATAGAGAAGTAACAGCATGCCCTTGGAAGTCCTTCTCCAACCCTAAGGGAGCAGGAATATGTGCCCTAAGGATCTATCCCCTGGATGGTTTGGCTGCAGTACCCACCCCCACTCCCAAGCTGGACCCACCCTACCCCTGAAGGCAGCCATACACACTGTAAGGCAAGAAGGGCACCCATTGGCTAAAGAAAGGCCAGGCCAGGTGAGTTTGGGACAGCCACCCCTCGCAGGCACTGCTGGCCCAATAAGTAAAGACATGGGCTAAGAAAGGGAAGAAGGAAGACCTAGGAGTTGTCAGGCTCTGGTTTCAGTTCCAGTGTCTGATGGTGTATGTTGCAGCAATTAGTGTTGCCCATACAAAGCCCTACTTAGCATAGGAGTACTCATGCCCTGACCCCAGGCTCCCAAGTCCTTTGGCAAACTGCCCTATCAAGGCTAGGCCAGGGCATCTGTCTGTTTCTAGGGTTACTGTGATGAGTTTTTTTTCTCTTCATTTTACTTTATTTTTTAATTTAAAAATGTGTGTGTGATCAATGGGTTTTATTATTTTTCTTTACTTTTTTCAATTACACTTGACACTCAACATTATTATACTTGTTTCAGGTGTATAGCATAGTAGTTAGACATTTATATAACTTATGAAGTGATCCCCTAAATAAGTCTAGTACCCACCTGATGGTTTAATTACAGCACTTGATTTCCTTCCTAGAGAAGGGTTGCCCCCAATTTCTGGTAACCTTAGGTCCCCATGGCAATGATGCTGTGGATCTGTGAAGTTTCTTTGCTGTTCATATTGTATAAGCCCCCATGAAGTCACTTTTTAATGAAATGCTTACTTGTGGGCTACAGAGCTTTGTAGCTCTACCTGCATCCACCCCAGAGAACCTTTCTTATAAGGGTTTTTCTGAAGCTTTATGAAATTACTGGTGTCTGCACACTGTGACAGATGGCCAACAATATTCAACCAACATTTAAACAAGCACCCGTTGTGTGTTGGCCTTGAGGAAAAAAGGCAGGGTTCCTGTGTTCCAGAAGTTCAAAGTCAAGGAAGGAAGATGAAAGCATTAAAATCCATTCTCTCTCTTAATAAATATATACTAAGCCAATGTTGTGGACAGGGCAAACTACACAGTTCTTAAAAACATACCATACCTCATGGCACTTACATCCAATGACTGGGGTGGACAAAAAAAACAAAATAAACATGAGAATTATAAGGTATGTGAAGTGAAAGAAATAAAGCAGAAAGGACTTCTAATCAAGTTAGAGGTACAGATAAAAACACGGCTTGCCTCCTTGTACAACCACAGCAAAAACTACAACCAGGCTACATAACAAATATCTCCCAGAATTGCCTGAAAGTTTAGCTGTGTGGTCATCTGACAACCAAGGAATTAAAGAAGCTGCATTCATGCAGATGAGTAGGAGGGGAACAGATGCATAGAAGCATGGAGATCTGGAACAGGCAATCCCACATCCATGTGTGGTGGACAAAAAAACTGGGAGGAAAACATTGGGAGCAAAGAATCCCAGCCCCACATCAGATCACCCAGTCCATGGTTCCAGTGCCAGGAAAATAAATCCCCGTATCTTCTGGCTGTAAACCCAGTGGGGGATGGGGAAGGGTAAGAAACTGAGGGATTCTCAGCAGTCTCCTCTTAAAGGGCCCACAATGGTCTTAGGACTCACATGCGCTCACTCCCTCTAGGCTTCAGCACCAGGAAGTTTAACAACTGGAAGGGCATCAGTGGCATAAAGTGAGAAATTGAAGTGGCTGGCATTAGGGAGAGTGCCAGAAGACAGTTTCCTCCTGGACAGAACTCAGAGGGCAGGCATTGGCATTGTTGCCTCTCTGAGCACTCCCCCACACAGAGTCACAGAGCAGCACCTCAGGTTGCACCACCCTGGCAATTGCCAAAGACTCTGCCCCATCCAACTTACAGGTGTGCTTTTCTACAATAGGCCATGCTACTAAAACAGAGAGTTAAAGCAACTCTACCTAATACACAGAAACAAACACAGGGAGGCTGCCAAAATGAGGAAACAAAGAAAAATGGCCCAAATAAAACAACAGAATAAAACTCCAGGAAAAAAGAACTAAATAAAATGGAGATAAGCACTCTGTCAGATGAACAGTTCAAAACACTGGGTATTAGGATGCTCTAAGAACTCATTGGGCACTTCAACAGCATAAAAAGACCCAGGTAGAAATGCAGTTTACGCTAAGTGAAATAAAGAAAAATTTACAGAGAACCAAAAGTGCAGGGGATGAAGCTGAGAATCAAATCAATGATTTGGAATGTAAGAAAGAAAAAAAAAACATTCAATCAGAACAGCAAGAAAAGAACCCCTACCCCACAAAACACACACACACACACACACACACACACACACACACACACAAATAGACTAAGGAGCTTCTGGGACATCTTCAAAAGTACCAGCATTCAAATCACAGGGGTGCTGGGAGGAGAAGAGAAAGAGCAAGAAATTGAAAATGTATTTGAAAAAGTAATGAAAGAAAACTTCCCTAATTTGGTGAAAGGAATAGATATACAAGTTCAAGAATCACAGAGAGTCCCAAACAAGATGGACCCAAAGAGGGCAACACCAAGACACATAATTAAAATGCCAAAGGTTAAAAATAAAGAGAGAACCTTAAAAGCAGCAAGAGAAAAGCAGGTAGTTACCTACAAAGGAGTTCCCATAAGACTGTTGGCTGATTGCTCAAAAGAAACTTTGCAGGCTAAAAGGGACTGGCAAGAAGTATTCAAAGTGATGAAAAGCAAGGACCTACACCCTAGATTATTCTACCCAGCAAAGCAATCATTTAGAATCAAAGGGCAGATAAAGTGCTTCCCAGAAAGGTAAAGCCATAGGAGTTCATCATCACCAAGCCATTATTATATGAAATGTTAAAGGGACTTATTTAAGAAAAAGAAGATAAAAACTATGAACATTAAAATAGCAATAAATTCACAACTGTCAACAATCAAATCTAAAAAACAAACTAAGCAAACAAGCAGAACAGAAACAGAATCACAGATATGGAGATCATTTGGAGGGTTATCATTTGGGAAGGGGAAGAGGAAATATGGGGGGAGGGAAAGATGCAGGGATTAAGAAGTTTAAATTGGTAGGTACAAACTAGACAGGAATTGTTAAAAAGAGTACAGGAAATGGAGTAGCCAAGGAACTTATATGCCTGACCCATGGATACGAACTAAGGAGGGATTGCTGGAGGGAATGGGGGTAGCTGGTGGAGGGGGACAATAGGGGAAAAACTGGGAAAACTGCAATAACACAATCAATAAAATATATTTAAAAAAATAAAGTAGAGAAGAGGAAAAATAGAGTTAGGTAGATTGTACATTAGACAGGGTGGTGGAAGAATCTTCATAATAGAGTGGTGGCTGAGCAGAGTCCTAAAAAGTTGAGGGAGCCATGTGCCCCTTGGGGATGGGCACACTTAAGGGAAGTGCTCATCTGGAAGAAGAACACACTTGGAAGAAAGGTACACCTGGAGAAAACTACATCTAGGGGAAAGGTACACCTGGGGAAGGCATACCTTGGGGGTAGTTATACTTGTGGAAGGGTGTTCTGAGCATAGGTTCTGGGGCAGAAGTGTGCATAGCAAGCTCCAGGATAAGCAAAGGGGTACATGGGGTAAGGGAGATCAGGGCAAATCCAGAGCCCAGATGGAGAGGGTATGATGCACACATCATCCATTCCTAATTTATTCAGTCACTATTGCTGTTACTGAGAATTCTGTCTGAGATGGGCAGTGAGGAGCTACACAGTGAGGCAAGCCCACAGTGTCTAGAGTGAGATGCCCCTTAGGGTTTATACACTCGCTATCTCTTCTCTGGTGTCTCCTGCTTATCTGGCTCTTTCTCTTCATTCAGGTACTAACTGGAAGTGCTTCCCATTGTCTCCTTTCCTATCCCAAAATAGTTCCTTTAGCCCTGAGCAGTGTCTGAAATTGTCATGTTTATTAATGTAATTTCATTCATTTATTTGCCCTGTACACACTCCATGAGAGCACATCGTACAATACCTGGCAAACAGTGGAGGCTCAGTAAATGCTTGTGGAAGGAATGATTCCCTACACTCTGACACTTATTCCACAAATCTGCACCTGTAAGGGTCATGTATACATGAGGCTGACAGTGACAGCAAACTCCACCGGCTCCATCTTCCTCACCTTCCCTTTAGTTCCAGAGGAGAGATGTCCTTCACCTGTCTGGGGTTCCCTAGTTCCCAGGACTCTGGATCCTGTTCTGTCAGATGCCTGGGGGGATGATGGGGGGCTCCTTTCATCATTATTTACTCTTTCTCCACCTTACCACCCTCAACTGATTATTGCTTAGGTTTCCTTCATGCTAAAAATCCTTCTTTTACCTTTGTCTCACCCATCTCTTCCCTACCTTTGTCATGTAACTTCTAAAAGATAGCTTTTTCTCAACTTGGGTCTCAGGGACAAGATTCACAGAGTAAGTAACCACTACACAGGAATTTGTCTGTACTGCTCACAAGTGAGATTTTATCCCAGAGAGAGGATTTGTAGCTTTAGTTAGAATCTCAGCCCCAAAGGTTAAGAATCTTGGGGTGTTTATTCCATGGTGCTTATGAATGCAATTGTTTATCAAAGGATATATTTCCAGAGGAAGGTGTTGTCAGAAACACTTGCAAAGCACTATGTCAAGAGCTCAGCTCTGAAGACTACCTGACTCTTCCATGGGAGTTACTGGTTCAGATCTGGGCTGGACACCCAGAGAAGAAAAAGATATGGGAGGGTCAACTGTGCTCATGGGAAGGAGAACAGATGTATGTGGGGTTAGGGGGAGGAAGGACAGGGAATTGATGTCTATCTCTATCTCAAGCTGTAAGCACCATCACATGGTTCTGCCAAGCTTTTTCCCCTTGACCATGAGGCCGGCATGACCCAGATAAGAGCTGCTGGAACTCCTTCAACTGATTCATTCAGGCATGCATTTTAAGCCAATAGAGTCACTAAGTCATTTTCTCTGCTCGTGAGGCAGATGAATATAGAACTACAGAGGGATGAGAATTACTCTATAATATTTATGTAGTGCTTACTGTGTGCTAAACACTGTTTTAATCACTTTTATATCAATCATAATCATGCTTAATGGCAGAACTTGAAAGGCATGCTCACTAAGTTCAGGAAATAAACAGGGCTATAAACTGCCATTTTTATTGTACAGCTTTGGGGCAGTGCAATGAAAAAAACAGAATACATAATTATTAGAAGAGACAAAGTATTACTAGTTCTGATATGTTGATTTTTGATCCACAGAAAACCCAAGAGAGTAAACAGAAAAACTATTAAAATTGGTAAGTTCAGTCCTACAAGTTTGATGGCCTGGGATGAGCCTCTTCCTGTCTCTTCTCACTTCTGAGTTTCTGTAGAGCCTTCTGGAAGTGGAGGACGCCACTTCCTTAGCAGCTGGAAGGTGTGTCATGATAGCCAGGAAGAGAGTGGATATGAAGAAACTGATCACAGTGCACTTTGGGGAATGTAAACATTGGTGTTCATGTGGGACATTAACATGATTTTGATTCATGATGACTATCGAATAGGTGATTATTTTTTTAACATTTTTAAAATTGTTGTTCAAGTACAGTTGTCTCCATTTTCTCTCCACCACTTCCCCCCACCCCAGCCATCCCCACTTCCCATCCTTGATCCTATCCCCCCCTTTGATTTTGTCCACGTGTCCTTTATACATGTTCCTGAAAACCCTTCTCCTCTTTCCCCCCAATATCCCCTCCCACCTCCCCTCTGGTTACTGTTAGTTTGTTCTTAATTTCAGTGTCTCTGCTTATATTTTGCTTGCTTGTTTGTTTTGTTGATTAGGTTCCACTTATAGGTAAGATCATATGGTATTTGTCTTTCACCACCTGGCTTATTTCACTTAGTAGGTGATTATTCTTAATAGTCCTTGAAGAGCTGCTGGGACTGGAAGACAAAGAATGGAGGGAGAGGCCCATTCAGAAGGGAAGGTGGGGCTGAGAGGCAGCACATTCAGTGGCAGGAACTTATGGTCTCCCCCCACTCCATTTTTCTTCATTCCCCATAACCAACCCCACTTCTAATAGCAGTTGTTGATTTGCTTTTGGAAACTACAGCTCTATACTGCATGCCATCGTGGGGAAAAGTCAATCAAGGCATTTCCCAGGCAAGGGCCTGTGAAACAAGCCAATGAGATCCTGGGTCCCCCAGGAATCTGACCCCTGAGCGGAGTAATACTAATATGGGGAAAAGCTTCCTGGAAAGAGTACTTGCCAGGTCTTCAGTGGGAACTGACCTCACTCAGGTTCTAAGGAATTGATTTTTCACATTTTTTAAAATTCTGTGAGCTACCCAAATCTCTCTATGATCCTTGCTCCAGTCAACCAGCCAGTTTCCGTTGCTTGCAATCAAATAACTGCCAATGATAACAAAGAGGTGAGGCTCCTGGAAAAATGGGGAGTGACACATGCCAGGTCCTGTGTCACAGACAATAAATATCTCAATGTCTTTACACAACAACCCTATGAGGTAGAAATTGTTACTCCAATTTGCAGATGAGAAGACTGAGGCCTCAAGAAAAAATTGATTGATCAATGTTATAGCAAGTGAATGACAGAAGGAAAGTCATATTCTAGGCCCTGGGTTCCACAGTATATAAATGGATTTCTCCAGACCCTGTATCACATGCTTGTGGCTTGCCATAACTCCAGGCCACCTGGAGAATTCAGGGGTTTGTCCACCCACTGGAGTTTCTCTACTGGGTCTGGCCACCCTTATCTCCTCCCATTCTTCCCTTTCTGTACTTCCCCACCCCCATATAGAGTCTAACATATAGAGAGGTCTTGGAAGGCATCCTGATTTCTTAAAATCTTGGTCAGGTCTTATTCCTCACACAATTTTGTCATCCAGCATTTTGACAAAAAAAAAAAAAAAAACAATTTGAACATTTTGGCTATGGTTTTATTTCCATGCACCTCTTGTTCTAATCATAATATTTCCCAAATTGCATTTCAAAATTTTTATTATATGTTTTCCCACTTGGAAGTCTGATTTTTAAGCAGAGGACTCAAGCATGCCATTTGGCCCTTCATTCATTATTAAAGTCAGTTAGGCTGGAAGAATTTTCAAGAGAGGCCAAAGTGCTTCTTGGCCACACTGGAAAATTAGCTGGCTGATACAGATTCTAAGGGCTGCCCTGCCCAACTCTCCAGGACTTGAGGCCAACAGAGCTGTGAAGGCTGAGAATTGCTGACCACTAGCAAGGGTCAGGGAGGCCCCAGTGCTAAGCCCAGTCCTTCCCCTTCTGGCATCAGAGAGGGATGACCATCATTCCAGACTTACCTTCAATCCCAGCTGCACCACTGCCTACCTGGGAAATCTCAGCCAACTTCACTGAGTCCCCTTTTACTCATTTGTCACATGATTTACCTTTAAGGCATTGTTTCTCCAACTTGAATCATTTGGTTTTGGTGGCATATTTGTATACCATATGTACAATTATTAAAATTCTTCTTTAAATCAAATTATATCTTCATTTAAAGATCTTTTTGAAAATATGTGTATAACTACAATTAAAAGCCAGTATCAGATGCTGTAAATAGAAGGTATGTTAAGCAAATAGCACAATTATAAAAATAACTAATATAATATAACATATAATATAACCTCCCCTAACACCAGCCTGTGTACCAGCAGTGATATGCAGACCCAGTTTTGGAAACAGTGCTCTAAAGAATGTGGTATGTGACCCTAAATGTCTTTAGCCTGGATGTCCCCAAGTCCTCCAGTTATAAGGGGGTCTTTCTTTTATTAATTTGAAAAACAAACAGCCTGGCTCTATATTCCATGCATTACATCAATACTACTCCTGCTCTTTCCCCTGTACCTCTATCAATATTTGTGTGGATTTCCAAAATGCTTATGTTTTCCCAGGTTATGTGAACTACCTGCTTTTTTTGTTGTGCCTAGCTCCTTACTGGCAATCTAGGTTGCAATGAGGCCCAAATTTGTATCCCAAACCTCTCTTCTGACCTGCAGATTTCTACATCTAGCCACATACTTGACAATTCCATTTGGATGGATATCTTATAAACACTTCAGTCTTAGTATATTGAAAACAGGACTCTTGATCTTTTCCTTAAATCTGCTTTCCCCAATCTTCTCTAGGGGTGGGGGTGAGGGTGAGAGTGGGGAAGGGATTTATTCCTCAAGTCCACACATTTTCTTGGGCTGGTTCA
The DNA here is from genome assembly GCA_004024845.1 of Tonatia bakeri. Taxonomy (NCBI): domain Eukaryota; kingdom Metazoa; phylum Chordata; class Mammalia; order Chiroptera; family Phyllostomidae; genus Tonatia; species Tonatia bakeri. The sequence continues at coordinate 25,901 of PVIA01004601.1, forward strand.
CTGCTGTATTTTCCACTCAGAACACATTGCTCAGCATGAGGCATGCACTTGTATTGTCAGCTGAAGAAGCTCTTATACTGCAGTAACAAGTGATCTCTAATCCCAGTGACTTAGAACAGCAAAGATTTATTTCTCACTCATACTTATGTCTGTATCAGGTTAGCTGGGTCTCTGTTTCGAGTCACCTTCATCCAGAATCAAGGCTGAAGCAGCAGCCCCTACCAGGCCATGCCAATCTGATGAAACAGGAAAAAAAACAATAGTTCAGCTATATGATGGCACTTAAAACTTCTGCTACTGCTCACACCTTACTACTTAAGACTTAGTCAACAGGGCATGAAGGTGTAGCCTTACCATGGACTACTGAAGAACAATAGCATGATATACCACAGGGCTTGATAAACATTTATTTAATGTTGACATAAAGAATAGAGTCTCACAGGCAGCTTCAACCATGTATCTAGGACCTGCATTTCAATACATTTAGAAAATGGGCTTCATACTCTGAGGCAGACACCAGCCAGCAATATCCATCACTGCTGCAAATGCTTGAGATATGAGAAAACATACACAAGGACTACCGAGTCCTGTGGAAAAATAGGAACAGCATGGCCACGCTCTCTAGTGGAGATCACCCTGTCTTCCCGCCTGAGCAGGCTTTTATTAGGAACACAGATACAATTTGTTGATTACAGTCTGGCAGGGAAGATCAAATGAATAGGTAGCTTTCAAAGGGCTGACAGAGCTCATGCTGAGTTTGGAGTTTTATCACCTAAGAGCTACAAGGCTAGTTTTGTTTCCTGCCTGTGCCTTCATATTCAAGAACATCCTCAGCAAGCAGGTCTCACAGGATCTTGCACATCCTATTCCCCAGGTCTAATTACTCTGGGTGTCTGCCGACTTTGGTCTGGACTGCACTGCCCCTGTTATTTCTGTAGGCCTGAGTCAGGCAGAGGAGACAAAGGCAGCTGGGAGACTTGGATTTCTCACAACCAGAACAAGGACTCAGGCTTTGTCAAAGCCGAGGGGGCAGGGGTCAATGTTGATCACCCCCTTATTTCCACAGCCCCCTGAGTCTCTTCCCTGGGGCCTCCATGTGATCATGCCTATCTTAGGTGATTCCCCCCTTGGGGAATCTTACCCATCATTGGCTAACTGATCAAGCATTGGGGAGCCAGGCAAGGAGGAGAAGCAGCACTTCTGCCAGGGAGATAAGCTTGTCTCCTTAGTGGCTCCTTGTCCGGAGGTCCCTCACTCAACCTTAGCCATGGGGGGTTACAGCTTCCTGAGACCAGGCAGAGCGGATCCCAACAATACTTAGGTCACAAGTACATGTTTGGAACACACTGCTCACTGACCTGCCTAGAGTATTAACTTCTCACATGGACACAGTGGCCTTTCATGTGGATTAGGGGTCCTGGCCTCTTACATGTACTAGGAGTGTTGGCCTCACACATGGGCTGAGGTCTTGACCCTACATGTGAACCAAGGGTCTTGATCTCAGACATGGGTCTGGGGTTCTGGCCTCACCATGAAGCTGTGACAAATTTCTCAGTCTCAGGTTTAAAGTAAGACACAGACAGGGAGTGGGTGTTCTACTTTCCATGGTCATCACTAATCTGAGATGATATGTCCTCCAAATTCTTTTCATCTGCTTCCTATTAACACTGTTCTACTAGCTTCATCTCATGCCTCATGGGATAGGCCCTTTGATAAGCTCTGGGCTTCTCTGATGCTATTCCTTGAGCCATGGACCTTCCAGAAGCCACTGGAAAAGGCCAGATGCCTAGCCCCACTGATGCTGGGAATCTGTTCTGAGATCAAGACAGAAAGCCCAACTCCATTCTCAGATCTTGCCTGGGAGTCAGAAATCATTTTATCCCCACTCCAATCCTTGCTCAGGCTGGGTGGCATTTTTCCTCACTCCTCTGTTCCCAGAGAAGCCACAAGCTGTCCAGTGCTGTGGGCAGGTCCACCTCCTGGGTCCCTTTAGTATGTATCTCTCCATATTGGCCTGGGCCTATAACACACACCCCAACTCCTACATTAGACCCATGACCCCAGGGTCTCAGGGGCAATGCATGGGACTGATGTCTCACTGTGTCCTGTGGACCTAGCTGCCCAAGGTCCTCTGAAAACACTCATGGCTTCTGAGGGGGTGAACAGGACTGGAGGAGCCAATCTGAGCCTTCTGTGGCTTGTTCTTCTAGAAACAAAGGATCACACTGGGTCCCATCTAAAGGGCTCTCCCAGGAAGATCAGGCCCTGTCAAATCTTCCCTAAACTGCAGTCTCCTTCAGGTGGAGGCTGAGAGGTTAAAAAAATCAGGTCAGGACAACATGACATTCAACCCTGGCAACTCTCCAGGTCTCTGAGGCTGGTATGTAGCCTCTGTGGGCCTTGAGAATCAGGAGGGAATTAGGTCTGGGTGACAGAAACAGGAGAGATTACTACAGATATACCTGCATGGGTACAAAATGGCACACATATAAGCCAAGTGCCTGTCCTCAGTGGCCTGGTTTAAAAGACATGGGGGCACAGCGCAGCTGTCAAAAAAAAAAAAAAAAAAAAAAAAGGCTCCCTGTGCACAAAGAGTGAAAGATCTCTAGGACATATTGTTACATTTTAATTAGTTTTTTAAAAGATTTGATTATTTATTTATTTATTAGAAAGAGGGGAAGGGAAGGACAAAGAGAGTGAGAGAAACATTAATGGGTAGTTGCCTCTCACATGGCCCCTGCTAGGGACCTGGCCTGCAACCCAGGCACATGCCCTGACTGGGAATCAAACCAGTGACCCTTTGGTTCACAGGCTGGCACTTAATCCACTGAGCCACACCAGCCAGGGAATATTGTTACATTTTTTAAAAAGCAAGGCACAGAACAACAAGAAAGGCATGGAATAGACTATATATTCTATTTACTTACATTTCATTTCCTATTGGCATAAACATGTAACATAAACTGGGAGAGCTCATAAAAGTGTCTACAGGGGGTGCAGAAGAACAGGGTAGACAGGGATGGAAGAGTTAGTTTTTAGAATATACTTTAGAAAAAAATCATTTTTATTCTTAAAATATGTAAATGTATTACCTGCTCAAAAATTTTATTAACTTAAAATAGAGAGGACGGACGCAGCCATCAATTGTCACAAACCTGGAATTTTTGAAGCCAGGAGCACTCACTATCACCCTAAACCTCACCTTTCCTCCCACAGACAGCACTCCCACCCCCAGTTTTCCAGGATAGAGTCACACTTGGATCTAAGATCATGATGTGTTAGAGCATCTAATTTCTGTGGCAAGAGCGTCCTGCCGTCCTGGCTGCAGTCCTGACTGTGGCTGCCCTCCCAGAAGAGGAGAGGACAGTAGGCTTTGTCCTGCTGCAAATGGGACATGGAGGCCTGGAAACTTGGAGTTGGCTCCAGGGAGAGGCTCAGTCAGTGCCTGCAGCTGCTACCTTGTCCTGCCTGCCAGAGCCCAGATTGCCATGGAGGGCCAGGGCCAGCCTTGCTCTCCCACCAGTCAAAAGAGACCTGAGAGATCAGTGTACTACTACCCTCTCCTGGTCACAGTCTTGTACCTGTCATACTAGCCATATTTCTGAGCCTACATCCTCTTCTCTGTGCTTCCCTCTCTGTTCTCTCTCTTTCTGCCTGGAGACAGTACAGTCTGGTGGTCCCAAAGATGCCTCCAGGACTGCAGCCAAAAGCATTTTGTCCATAACCTAAAAGGGCTGTCTCCCAGGATATGGACCTTCCTGCCCAGGAGCTCCAGAGTCTAAAGGAGACGGAAATGCTTTCTTGTAGTTCTTGGAAAAAAATCCACCTCCTCTCAGCACCCTACTAGCACTTGCATAATTAGAAGGCATAAAGGAGGCCAGTATTCTTATCTTTGTGAAATACCATTTCCCCACGCTGATGCCTTCCTTAGGCTCAGACCTTTTTCTCTCTTTACCTTTTAATGTACAATATGCACATAGAAAATACATCTCTTAAGTGTGCAGCTTGACAAATATACAAAAATACCCAGTAACCATCACCCAGATCAATGAAATCAAATACTGTAAGCCCCAGAAGCCCTCTTGGTCCCTCACCCTCTCTCCACCAAAGAAAAACCCTTACCTGATTTTGGGCCTCAGAGGGGTTTTTTTTTGCCCACTTAGGACTTTATGCCCATGGAATCACACTGTAGATATTCTGGCTTCTTCCAGCAACATTATGTGAGAGTCACCCCTGCAGTTCTTTCTCACTGCTGTACAGTATTCCATTGTATGGATAAACCACAGTTGATTTCCCCGTCAGAAGACATGATTAAGAGTGAAAAAACAACCCACAAAAGTTGCCTTTTATCCAAGAAAGAGCTCATGACCAAAAAATGTAAAGAACTTACACAGATCAATAAGAAAAAGACAACTCAGTTAAAAACTGGCAAAAGACAACTCGATATCTAGAGGGTTAACCTACACATGAATAGGCACTTAATATTGTCACTAACCAGGGAAATGGGAATTTATGTCACAATGAAATAGCATATCACACCCACTGAGCGGCTATTTTAGCAATGTCAAGTGTTAGTTACTTTAACAACATCAAGTATTGCCAAGAATGAGGAACAACTGGAACTCTCATGAACTGCTGCGGGAAGCATAACTGTTACCATCACTTTGTAAACTTGGGATCAGACACCAGGATGGCTTTTGGGGAGCTGTATTATATTTCTTGATCTGGGTGCTTGATATACAAGAATGTCTATATCTAAAACTTCTTCACACTGTAAACACAAGACTTGTGCACTATAGTATGTTGTCCTATAGGAAAAAGAAAAGAAAAAGGTGCCAAATCTCATTTTTACCTTTCTCCTCAAAACAGTTAGGTGTCAGAGTTGTGGAAGAAACATCTGGTGCTGGCCATAGCCAATTATTGCCTGTTTTATCTGTGTGTTGTTAGCTGAGGCCATGTGACTAGTTCTGACCCATGGGTTTTGAATAAAAATGGTAAACATAAATTCTAAGCTGAAGCTCTTTATGTCCAGTGCTTGACCCTCCAGTCCCTGTTTTCTGATTGTAGAATCCCAATGAACTATGTAGCCAAGATCTACATGGCCTAGACAGTTGAGTCTTTGTGTCAAGAATATTGTTTGGCCATGTGGCAGACTCTGGGTGAGAGAGAATAAAGATTTATTATGTTCAGCCAATGGTATTTCAGGGCTGTTTTTTACCACAGTATAATCTGCACATCTTGACTAATATAAGGGTATTTTGGAGCCTAATAGAAAAACAATAGTCCTCCAGGTCTTGTAACTGAAAACGTAGGTTTGGCTGCCTGCTGCAACAAAAGCCAAACTCTTGAGACAGGTGTGCAAAAGGAAAGAGGTTTAAGTGCTGCACCTGGGAGAATGGTGAATTCCCATCTCAAAGACCATTCCCTCTTCCTGCTCAAGCCCATGGTTTTTATAAGAATAGGAAGGGGAGAGCTTTTTTTTCTATCTAGTTATTGTGCTAGTTTTGCTCAGATCCTGTCTATTCATCTTTCCAGCTTTTGGCATGCTTAGTGTAAGAAACTCTCCCTGAGCTATCTTGGCCAATAGGGGAGATTTCCTGATGCTACTACTGACTGTCTATGGTAACCATTTCGCCCTTAAGAACTCTGTACCATTGTAATCTTACAATGATAAATGGATGGAGGTCTCATCTTCTGTAGTTTTTTCCTGCTGTCACAGGATGTAGTCTCACCTATGGTCACATCCAGAGATCCCTGCTATCCACTACAAGAAGAAAGGAGTCAAGAATTGAGAGAAGCCTTTACACAAGGAAGAAAGATTGCTGTCTTTGGAAGGTGGCATAGGTGATGTCTAGAGTATGGTGCTGCTGAATAAGTGAAGCTGATAGACAGCTTCATATTTTAAGAGGCAGTGTTTCAGATGGGCTTCCAAAGTAAGACCTACAGTGTAGAAAAGCAATCAAGTATTTAGTGAGGGGTGTGCCTAGTAGTGTGGGGAGAATTGTAGTGGAATGAGAAAATGGAAAGACTAACGGATCCCCATCATCCAATCCTGAGTAGGGCTTTGGGTAGCCACCCAACAGTGCGATAATTTTACCAAGGAAGTCACTGTCTGGGAAATATGAACAAAGGTGCTATCAGTCCAAGCATGGGTATAAAACACAGCAGTTTTCAAAAAATAATAATAAAATAAAAAGTAACATTGTCACTTAGCTTTGGGAGACACTGTTCCTTTCTGAAAGACAAATTTTAAATCTCTTTCAGGAGTACAGGTCCACCTTTTCCTTGCAGTATCAACAGCAGCAGCAAGACCCAAGTCCTCCTCTGGTGGCACGCACTTTATCTATGTGTAGTGGATCCAAGGCTTGATTCCTGTGAGCTTCAGGGAGGAGTGTGTTGTCAGAAAGATGTCATAGGGAACATTGCTGGGCTAACTGCTGTTCAGACCTTGAGTCTTCTTCCAGGTCTTTAGTAAGACTCAGTCTCCCAGTGGGAATAGGTGTAAAGGTTCATCAGATGGGTAGGTAGACTTGCAAAAAGCAAATTTGTGTGGAGTTGTTAGTGTTTGTCCTAGACGTTGTACACTTTATTTGATTTTTGATTCATGTTCTACATCTAAAGTGGATGTTGCTAAAAGAGAAACTTGGAAGGGCCTCCCATAAACTATTTCAAAAGGGTTTAGGTAATTTAAGCCCACTTTTGGGTTCTACTCTAATCTGAAGCAAGGCAATAGGGAGTTCCTGATCCCATTCAAATGTGTTTTTCATAATATTTTTGCCAGGATCTTCCTTGTGATATGGTTCTTTTTCTTATTCTTTCCACAGATTTGGGTCTCCGACATGCATGTAGTTCCACTGAATCTGTAGTGCCTGTCCTATTGTTATAGAATGGACCCATGGAGGGGGAGTCCAGATATGGGGTCGCTCTGTCACTGTGGATTCTTTGCTGCCAGGTGTTAGGAATTGTGGCTCTCAATGCCAGAGTTTGGTAAAAAAGAAAGGAACTATTTATTCCAAAGTTATACAGATTTAAAGTAGTGGCAAAATGTTGCCGTTAAATTCTCAAAGTCCCTTAAAACACCTTCAAACACACACAGTCCTTCCTTCCCTCCTTTGCCCTGTCAGGCCAGTCAGTGGTACCATATGTCAGGAAAAAGAAATAGAAGCTACCTCAGCTAGCTCCCAGTTCCTCCCAGTAATCTGTGCTCTGCTGGCAGGCCTCCTGCAGTCCCCATACCATCAGCTGTTTCACCACGATCTCTACTTCTTAATCCAAAACCATGTGCCACCTTCTCATGGTCCACCAGCAGGAGTCTTTTTACCCCTTTCCTTCCTGCATTGTCTCTTCTGCATTCTTCAGAACTGTTAAAAGAGAGCCCTGCATGTCTGTTACATCTTGCTTTCCCACTTCCTAAGCCGCGTGGTTTGAACTCCCAAAACCACGGGGTTGGAAACCCCATGGCTGCTGCACCTGGGTTTATATCCTGGGGCAAGTCTCCTTCTGCAACCCCATTCCTGACTCCTCCCACAATTGGCTACACCTGCCAGCACTCCCTGTTTTCAGCCTTTCTTGGCTGCTATAGTAAGTCTGGGCAGGTGTGGCCTGGTGACATGGAGCAAACCATCTGTAAACCCTCATGCAGGCACTGTAAGGGGAGCTGCCTCCCAGTTATAGCATGGGTTAAAGTCACACCCATCTCCCTAGCAAACTGTTTTTGAATATCTGGTATGAAGCAGGCCAGCTGTTGATATGCAAAATAACTCTCAATGGCTCTGCTCCATGTGTCCCATCCCCAGTTCAGACTTGTGGTGATGGGGGTCGCCTATATTTTTATATTTCCTGGACACCCCAAGTTCTGGACCCCATTTCAAATCCTTTGTTTGGGGGGTCCAGACTGTACCCCATTACACTATCTCCTGGGAGATTTCTGAAGTGAATGATGATCTATTGTTGCTTTGAATGCTGTGAGGAAACCCAACCCTAGGGATTATTTTTTTAAGTAAAAGTTTTGCTACCTCAGTTGCCTTCTTCAGTTTGGTAGGTTGTACCTCTACCCATCCACATCTGTCTACAAAAACTAATAAAAATTTAGTTTCCCATGGTTTTAGCACCTATGTAAAGTCAATACTTTATTCCAACTTGCTATTCTTCAAGTGGGCATATCCCTTTATGTTGTACTCTCTTCCCTATTGGGGCATGCTCTGTTTTAGGATCATTTTTGGCACGTGTCTGATAAGCTTGTGTAATCTTCTGAATGAGGGCCCTTCAAATGTGGTCTAATGAGGTCCATATGGAAGGCACCCCTTCCATACTGGGCCTCTTTATGTAGGTGTTTGAGGATGGGATACCCTAGAGCTTTAGGGAGTAAGATCATAACCATGAGTGTTGATCTTCCACATGGAATTAGTGTCACTGTTAGAGAATCTCCATTTATGGGCCTGTTCCTCATCTGGTTATGTTTAATAGGATTTATATTTTGACAAGTCTAGGTGGGGAATCAAAGCCCCAAGAAGTAGAGGCCCTCAGGTGACTTTTCTTACTGCTTTATTATTATGTTTTCCTGGTTTGTTTGGAAACAGTCCTTCTGGGGTCCTGGGAAGTGCATTATGGCAATTGAGTTTTGTCAATACATTGCCTCTAGTAATTGTAAAATCTCCTTCGCATGTTTTGAGAGGTAGGCTATGGGTCAAGGGGTATTTCCTAGGCTCTCAGTACCCCAAGGCCAATTCCTTGCCTTTCACGAATGTATAATTTGAAAGCTTTCTGTAAATTGGGCAATCCTAGTGTGGGGGCTGAGACTAGTTTTTCTTTCAAGGTGTCAAATGCTGCCTGAGAGTCTCTCACCCATTCAGGGGGTTCAGAGTCAGGTAACTTCAAAGAATTATACAATGGTTTTGCTATAAGTCTAATGTTTGGAACCCAAATTCAGCAAAGCCCTATAATCCCTAAGAATCCATGAAGCTGCCGCTGGGCCTCTGGGACTTTTATTGTAGGGTTGGCTTGTTTTTCAACCAGCCATCAAGCTCCTGGTGCCCTGTTTCAGTTGAAATGCAACCTCCTGTTTGCAAATCTGGGCCTTGTGAGGTGATACTTTATATCTTCCTTCCAAATGATTCAGGACTGTAATGGTGTTGAACCAACAGTCTTTGTAAGTATTGGTAGCTATTAATAAGTCATCTACATATTATAGAAGAATTCCTGATTTCAATTGAATATCCCTTAAATCTTTTGCTAATATTTCCCCAGACATGGTCAGGGAATTCTTAAATCCTATGGAAGTACACTCCAACAGTATTGGAATGTGGCTTTAGCTTCCAGGTCCTGCCATTCAAAGGCATGTAATAGTTGAGGCTCTTCGTCTGTTGGGATGCAGAAAAAAAGCCTCCTTCAAGTCTAGGACTGAAAAACTCTCATTATTCACAGGCAACATCATCAACAAAGTGCAAGAGTTGGGTGCTATAGGATGAATGTCCTGGACAATGTCAATTATGGCCCATTGGTCCTGCACAAGTGGATATTTGCATCAGAGTGAGGCTTTTTGCCTGGAAAATGGGGGTGTTATAGGGACACTTTCATGGCTGAGTTAATTCTGATTTTTAAAATTTCTGCAATACTGATTGAATTCCCTCTAAAGCTTTTCTTTTAACTGAATATCGTTTCTTCCATGTGATCCATACCCCTTCTTTTAGGTTACTTTTTATGGGTTGGGTTGTAATCACCCTACCTGGAGTTTCATCAGCCCAAATAGATCAATTGACCCATTGGTAGATCTTGAGTGGGTAGACTTCATCTCCGGGCCCTTCTAGGCAAGTCAGGAGCACCTGGAGCTAGAAAACTTCCTTCTTAGAGGCAAAGGTTATTTGTGCATGCAATTTACAAAGTAAATTTCAAACCAACAATAGAAGGAGGCAGTCTGGCATGTAGAGAAAACTACACAAATTTTTTGATCCCAGAAGTGGCACTCTGGGGGTTGAAGGAATGCCTATTTTTATAATTGTCCAGTCACTCCAGTAATACTACAGCTGCATTTTTTCTAAAAATTTCTCATTTTTATTTTTTATTTTTGAGTTTCAAGCAGTCCTCTCTCCAACTTCCCTCCTCTTTCCAGTAAGAGCATTGAGTGATTCCTACTGGGTTTTCCCCCCTTCCTTTCAGGTCCTGCCTTTCCTTCTGGTTTCCTCACACTCTTTCTAAGAAAATAGTGACCTGATTTACTTTTCTTGTTCCCTCAGCATGGTAAACTATAAAAATTATGTCCACCAGATGGGAGGAATTTATTTCCAGTGCCCCATCTAAACATTGGCACTTTCTTCTGGTAACTGGGGCACTTTGCCCAATAAAAGTCATGTTTACCATCTGGACATTTTCTGATGCCTGTGGGTCAGGATCAGTGTGCTTTTGACAGGCCTGATAGAACCTTTCTAAAAATTCAGAGGGATCTTTTGGCTTCTGTTGAATGGCCTTTATCATATCCAGGCTCTTTTATTTAGGTACCCTTTTCTTAAGCCTTTCTAATATACACATTTTATAATGTTCTAAGAAGGCTAGGTCCCCACTATTTGGTCCCAGTTGGGCTCTGTCAAGGGAATCACCCTGGCCAGGCTGGGAGTCCTGTTGGGATTCTCTTGATGGAGGCCATAAGCTTCTTTATTAGCCTTAGGCATCTTTCATCTACTGTTATCAGAATGCTAAGGAGAGCCTATGTACTTTCCCAGTTTGGATGCTGACTGGGAAAAATGGAGGTGACAAAATCAGCCATTTTCTGAGGATCCTCCCTATATGAGGGGTTAGAATTATTCCAATTCAGTAAAGCTGAAGTGGAAAATGGTGCATGGTATGAGTAGTACCCAGCAGTCTGGCCTTCCTGGTTTATTTTGCCGTTAGGGTATTACCTCAAAGGGAATTGTCCTGCTCCAGGTAGAGATGCTCTCTGGTCAAATTGGGTGCCCTGCCAGGTCTTCAATTGGTAGACCATTCCTTCATTGTACAGGGGTGGGTCTGTCACCCCTTTGGGCCCTGTTTCAGGGGTATCTAGCAGAGGGGGTGGTGGCAGGAGAAATCTTTCTGCTGCTAATCCTTGGTCCTATACGTCCAGGGCATTAAAGAGGCTCATCTTATTTTCTTTTTCTTTCTGTGTCTTACTGTCAGGGAGTGGTTTTGAAGTCAATTCTCCTCTCTGCATTATTAGTTTGTCCCCTTTCTTTGCCAAATCCTTATTGTATAAAGACATAAATGCCAGGACATAAGTGATTTTGTCTCATTTTCCTGACAGTTAGCAAAACAATTCCAACTGTATGATTGGAAGTAATATATATTGGAAGCATATATATTGGTGCAGTAATTTAGGAAAAACTTAAGAGCCATTTTCCCTTATAGTCTAATATATACATAGGTCCAGTGCTATTACAGTAGAAAACCAAATCCTTATTAGTCATAAAATCATAGCTGTACATGAATCAATTTGACAAAATTTGGCCCAGTGGGCTCCCTTCAGGAGTCAAAACAGAATAACCCCTGCTGGCATGAAAGTACAAACCCAAAACTATAACCATAGAAAAACCTCAGACGAAGTGGAACATCTGAACAAAACTTGGATCCATAATCCCACTAGTCCAAAGGAGCACTCACAAGCAAGTCCTAGCATCTTATCTAGTATCAACTGACACCATAAGTGGTCCTGAGTGGACCCAATGGCACAAAGTCAAAGTGGCACAAAACCCAAGGTGCATGAAAGCTAAGCAGCTGGGGTAACATAGGATAACCTACCAACTAGTATTACAGATGGTCCTAACTGGACCCAAGTGGCACAAAGCCCAAGTGGCACAAAGCTTAAGTGGCAGGAATAGCTTAGGATAGCCTACCAACCAGTACCACAAATGGTCCTAACCATTTTACTCAAGTGGCACAAACCCCAAGTGACACAATCCAAGCAGCAAGGAAAGCTTAGCATAGCCTACCAATTGGTACTGCAAATGTTCCTAACCATACCCAAGTGGCACAAAGTCCAAGCAGCCCAAAGCCTAAGAGGCAGGGATATCCTGCTAACTGGTTCTATAAATGGTTTGAACTTGACCCAAGTGGCAAAAAGCCCAAATGGCACAAAGTCCAAGTAGCATGAAGCCCAAGTCAGTTAGATAGAAGACCCCTAGGGGGTTTTCTATCTGTACACTGGTTTGACTTAACCAGTTTTGGAGTCCATCAGCTCCCCAGATACCCATTTCCTTCCACTAGCCAAGCACTTAAGGCAGCTGGACACTTTGAGAAGGAGTATAGAAAAATTCCCTAAGAAAAGCTCTTGGTAGCTGCTACAAAGTACCTACAGTCCCCCACCCAGGGTCAGCCTGCCATAGGCAACAGGGACCCCAGCCAAAGTGCTCCAGAGGTTACTAAGGTCCAAGCTATCCCAGTGGAGTCACCAAAAACTGTAACAAAAAAAATGCAGGTTTTACTTCCTGCTGCAACAAAAGCCAAACTCATGGGACGTGTGCTGGTATGAAAGGAAAGAGGTTTATTGAGGTGCCACACCTGGGACAATTGTGGACTGTCATCTAAAAAACCATCCCCCTTTCCTGCTGAAGCCTGTGGCTCTTATATGGATAGGGAGGAGAGGGTTTTTCCCCTTCTACCCAGTCATCTTGCTAGTTTTTTATATGATCAGGCTCTATCCACTCATCTTTCTAGCTTTCAGTGCACTCAGTGTAAAAACCTTCCCCTGTACCATCTTAGCCAATGGAGGAGACTCCCTGGCACTCTGTCTATGGTGAGTGTGTCCCTAAGCTTATTCTTGATCTTGGCCAGGTGTTACATCTAGCATCAGACCACCAACAGCCCTATGTCTATGTTCATTGTAACCCCTTATGGTGGTCCCTGGGGTGACATTACAGCTCAGGTGAAGCACTGGTCTCCAGCTCTCAAAGAGCAAGCCTTCTCAGCATGCCATCCACTCTCCATATTCCCTGAATTACCAACATTTTGAGTAGGTGTCTGATGACCACCAATGGCAGAGAGCCTCCACTGATCATTAGTCATGACAACCAAGTCTTTTCCTAGGGCTACTACTTCCTTTACTACTTTGAACTTCTGTTTTGCAGAAGAATATGACCAGCATATTGGGTTATCAGAAAACAGGAGGTGGTAAAATGGGCCAGTAATTTTGAAGTTAGTCCCATGTTGGAATGTTAATAGGACAGTGTGGTGGTGCGGGGCAGTGGAGATGAAAAGCTTGGGGACAGGAGCCAGACAGTCCAAGCTCAAACCTCAATCACTTGGTTAATGATGAGACATTTCCAAATTAATTAGCTCCTCAGTGCTTTAATTTTTCCATTTGTACAATGGGCATATTGATGGTACCAAATTAGAGGATTAAGAGTATTAAATAAATTATTATATATAAAATGCAGGAATTTTAAACAATAAGCTATATAAAGGCTCAAAGCATGTCCCCAAGCTTCATTTGAGGTTTCCAAATGAAGCAGGCTGTTTCTTCTAGTTTGAGCATGATGACAGGGCCTCAACACCTGCATCCCTCAGAGGCAAGACACATCCACCTCATGAACCATATTGCCTGGTAGCATTCACTTCAAGTGCCAGAAGTAGTTGGTCAAAGTAATCAAGATATAAAGATCAGCAAACTCTCAAATTCAACAAGCAGGCAAACACCTTACATTCTTTGATAATCATGGAAGAATTTGAAACAGAGGTTTGTGGTGTAAGTCAGTGATCTAGGCATAAAAAAGCAACACAAGCATGCTGCTAAACAAGAATTTAAAAGAAAAAAGTGGTAAGGAAACTAAAAGTGCAATATAAAACTAGCCAGTTTCAAAGGCACGATGCAAGCCCTAGGAGTTGAGGTTATTAGGAGAGGGGCTGGAGGTCAATTTTCAGAATTAGAGTTTAGTAACAAAGTATCTTTATTCCAAAAGCCATCCCAATTTTTACCACTCATCAACAAGGCCTCTTCTTGGCTCCTGTTTCTGACAACCTGGTCTCCTAAACTGCTTCTGCCAGGCCTCCTTTATGCCAGCTACTTCTCTTACTTATTGGGCATCAAAATCTCATATCCTATTGGGTCTGTTTCCCTGAATAAAACTGAAGCTTTCAGTACTGATATTTAACATTGTACTAGAAGTTGTAGCCAGATAAATTATGCAATAAAAAGAAATAGAATTTATCCATGTTGAGAAGGAAGAGGTCAGACTCTTTCTACTTACAGTGGCATGATACTACATATAGAAAATCCCAAAGAATACACACACACACACACACACACACACACACACACTACTAGAACAAATAAATTAATACAGTAGAGTATACAAAATCAACATGCAAAATTCAGTTGTGTTTTAATATACCAGCAATGAACCACCTGAAAAGAAAATTAAGAAAATTTAATGTAACATTCAAAAGAATAGAAATTTTAAAAGTAAATTTAAGCAAGAAGATGAAGAACAAATTTATTGAAAAATAAGCAAAAGATCTAAATATACATAGCACCAAAGAAGATATGCAGATGTCAAATGAGCATATGAAAGAATGCTCAACATTATATGTCATTAGGGATTACAAATTGAAAGAACGAGATACCACTAATACTAATTACAATGACCAAACTCCAGAACATTAACAACATAAAATGTAGTTGTGGATGTGAAAAACAAGAACTCTCACTTGCTGGTAGTGGAAGTGTAAAATGGTACAAGAGTCCTGAAACCAAAAATTCAACTATTTGCATAGCTATAAAAGATTCAAAATTTGCCAAGTCATAAATAAACCTTGTTATATGTCATGAAATAAGTTTTCTTTCTCTCCTTACCACCCCTCACCTGTTGGAAACCATCCTGCCTGGTTTCAGAAGCTGTAACCCTGCCAACAGGCAAAAAGGTCCCATGGCTAGGGGAGCTTGGGACCATAAGCCACTAAGGAGACAAAACTTATCCTCCCGACACGGCTGCAGCCTCTTCCCCTTTTACTTCACCCTGCTTGGCCCCTGGAGTGTGGCTGGATAGTCAATGATCAGTAAGATTCCTCAAGGAAGGAAAAACTGAAGACAGGCACAGTTATGAAGGGGCCATCATGGAAAGACTTAGGGGATTATGGAAGAAGACCCTCACCCCTCAGCTTTATCATAGCCTGAGTCCTCATTCTACCTGTAAAAAGTCTCCTAATCTCTTGGCTGGCTTACTTCCCCTACCTGATTCAGGCCTGTTACAATGCTGAAGGGGGGTTCAGCCCTGTGTCAGAACTGGAGGTTCCCAATAGGGGTGAGGGCAATTAGGCCTAAGAAAGAATGCATTAAATCCTGTGAAACCTGCTGTCTCAAGAGTCAATTGAGTCCTGAGAGAGAACTTTAAATGTTCTCTGTAAACTTTATCTCCTTTTTTTGATATACATCCCAGTGCAAGCTAAACTCAATAAAAGCCTGTTGAGAGAGAGGCTCAAGACCTTTCTCCTCTGAAAGACTGTTCAGCCTTTTCTCTCCAAGCAGATCATGTTTTGGTAGACTTATTCTCATCCACAGCAGCCAGGAGTGCTCTGCTGGATGAAACTCCCCCACCACTCACCCACAAAGGAACTCTAGGCAAATTTCAGACCAGCTCTTCCAGGCTTGTCCTCAGGGAGCCAGAGAATATGCAGTAGGGAATTGCTGCTTGACTCATGGGTGGCAACCAGTAAATTTATCAAATAAGTATTTTCCCATTTTTTGGACAAGTATCTTGGGAAAGGTCCCAGCTGTGCATGGAAGAATAAACCTGCATGAGGAAAATATAGTTGAATGTTTACCTAATCACAATAATGTGGAACCTTTTCTATGAATCAATACAAAGACAAAATCAATATAGAGTTCAAATATTTGAGCACTTAAAATTAATTATACTTATACATCCTAAAGTGCAATAAACTAAATTGAAAGCAATCTACCCAAATATGTATACCATGTTAGCAACATAATTATGAGAAAAAGTCATTAATCTTTGTACATATATAATATAAGCCAAAAAATGAAAGACAAAACACTAATACAGAAATGATCAAAGGCCATTCACAAAAGATATAATGGTCAACAAATGTTGGTGGTAAAGGTAAATAACAACTACATGATAGAATTTTTCACTTAAACAGGCAAAGAATTTTATTTTAACTATTTTTATTTGTCAATTATAAGTTCACATTCAATATTATTTTACAATAGTTTCAGGAGTACAGCATAATGGCTAGACATTTATATAACTTACAAGGTGATCCCCAATAAGTCTAGTACCCACCTGGCACCATTTATAGTTATTACAATACTATTTACTATATTCCCTATGCTGTACTTTACATCTGCAACTATTTTGTAACCTTATTCACACTTCCTACAAAGCTCTCCCATCTGGCCACCATCAGTTTTTCTCTTATCGATGAGTCTGTTTCTGTTTTGTTTGTTCATTTATTTTGTTCTGTACATTCCACATATAGGTGAAATTGTATGGTATTTTTCTTTGTCTGATTTATTTCACTTACCATAATACCCTCTAGGTCCATCCATTTTGTCCCAAATCCTTTTGTGGTCGAGTAATATCCCATCGTGTATATATATACACCACATTTTATTTATCCAACTGTCCATTGATGGTCACTTAGGTTGCTTCCATATCTTAGCTATTGTAAATAAAACTGTAATAAAGATAGGGTTGTGTTTGAGGTATATCCAGAGGTATTCAGTCATGTAATATGAAAAATAGACATTATTGAAGAAGATACAAACCATTGTACATAGAACAATGATGCCTTAGTCTCCTTCAGAGTAGACACCTTGGGACCTCACACAGTTCTCCCAGTCGCCATGAGCTGCTGTATCATATTTTCCTGAATCTCATTGATGGTCTGAAATCTCTACCCTTTAAAAGGTAATTTTAGTTTTGGGAAAAGCCAGAAGTTGCAGGTCACTGAATCTGGGCTATAGGGGGCCAAGTCACCTCGGTGATTTGATCTTTTTGCCAAAAAACTCTGCATGAGATATGAAGCATGAGTGGGTTCACTGTTGTGATGAAGCTGCCAATCAACATTTTCCCATAGCTGCAGCTTTCTGAATCATCTGGATAGTTTCCACGGAAGAATGTTCAAGCTTAACAAAAAAATTGCTGCAGATTCATTGTTCTACTGGCTCAGTCATTTTGAATGTGAGAGCCACACAGTACACATGCTTACTTAATGGTGTCTACTGCACCTGCTGACTAGTACAGTGAAGTAATCATTGTTCACACATGCTCATTCTAGTACACTCTCCTTGGCAGCCAGGTTACGTGGATGTCACACAAACCATTTCCATTATATTAAATATTGCTGGATTTTTTCTGGACAGACCTCATATATCATTTTGAACTAGTGTTTTGGATTTCTTTGGATAGATAACCAGAAGTCAAATTGCTGGGTAATAAGGTAGTTTTATTTTTAATATTTTGAGAAACCTCCATAATGTTTGCCATAGTTGCTGTACCAATTTGTAATCCCACATGAAATGCACAAGATTCCCAGTTCCTCCATATCCTCTGCCAACACTTGTTGATTTATTGGTGACAGCCATTCTGACAGGTGTGAGGTGGAATCTCATTGTGGTTTTAATTTGCATTTTTCTGATGATCAGTGATATTGAGCACCTCTTTATTTGGCCATTTGTATGTCCTCTTTGAAGAAATGTCTATTCAAGTCCTCTGTGCATTTTTTAACTGTATTGCTTGGAGATTTTTGCTATTGAATTGAATTCTCTATAAATTTTGTTCTAAAATTTATAGATTGAGTTCTAAATAAATAGTTCTCTATTAACCCCTTATTGGATGTATCATTGACAAATATCTTCTTCCAATTGGTAGATTATTTTTGTTTTGTTGTGCAAACCCTTTTTTGTTTGATACAGTCCCATTTATTTATTTCTCTTTTGTTTTCTTTGCCTGAAGAGATATGGCAGAAAGAATATGTTGCTAAGAAAACTGTCAGAGAGTTAACTGCCTGTGTTTTCTTCTAGCAGTTTATGGGTTTGAGTCTTACATTTAAGACATTAATCTATTTTTAGTTTATTCTCGTGTGTGGTGTAAGAAAATGATCTAGTTTTATATTTTGTGTGTATCTTTCCAGTTTTCTCAGCACCACTTATTGAAGAGGCTCTCTTTACTCAATTGTGTATTCTTGCCTTCTTTGTCATATATTAATTGACCATACTGGTGTGTCTCTATTCTGTTCCACTGATCTATGTGTCTGTTTTTATGCCAGTACAATGTCATTTTGATTACTATAGCCTTGTACTACAGGTAGCAAGATACCTCCAACTTTGTTCTTCTTTCTTAAGATTGCTGAGACTATTAGGAATCTTTTTGTGGTTCCATATAGATTTTTAGATTTATTTACTCTAAACCTAACTTATATTTTAAAATTACTTTATTGTTGTTCAATTACAGTTGCCTGTATTTTTTCCCCATTTCTCCCCCCACCACCACCTCAACCAAATCTGGCTCCAACTCTTGCTTCCACCCTCCCCCTTGGTTTTGTCTATGTGTCCTTTATAGTAGTTCCTGAAAACCCTTCTCCCCACTGTCCCCTCCCCCTTCCCTTCTGGCTATTGTTAGATTGTTCTTAATTTCAGTGTCTCTGGTTATATTTTGTTTGCTTGTTTGTTTTGTTGATAATGTTCCAGTTAAAGGTGAGATCATAAGGTAATGTCCCCCACCACCTGGCTTATCTCATTTAGCATAGTGCTCTCCAGTTCCATCCATGCTGTTCCAAAGGATAGGAGCTCCTTCTTTCTCTCTGCTGGGTAGAATTCTATTGTGGAAATGTACCATAGTTTTTTGATCCATTCATTTGTTGATGGGCACTTACACTGCTTCCAGCACTTGGCTATTATAGATTGTGCTGCTATTAACATTGGGGTGCATAGGTTCCTTTAGATTGGTGTTTTAGGGCTCTTAGGATATTAATCCCAGCAGTGGAATTGCTGGGTCAAAAGAAAGATCCATTTTTAGTTTTCTGAGGAAATTCCATACTGTTTTCCACAGTGGCTGCACCAGTCTGCAGTCCCACCAATGGCGCACTAGAGTTCTCTTTTCTTCTCATCCTCTCCAACACTTGTTTGCTCATTTGTTTATGATGGCCATTCTGATTGGTGTGGGGTGGTATCTCATTGTGGTTTCAATTTGCATCTCTCTGATGGCTAGTGATGCTGAGCATCCTCTCATATGTCTCTGAGCCCTCTGAATGTTCTCCTGAAGAAGTATCTATTCAGTCTTTTGCCTACTTTTTAATTGGGTTATTTTCTTCCTGGAGTGCAGTTGTGTGAGTTCTTTATTTATTTTGGATATCAAACCCTTATCCAACGTATCATTGTCAAATATGTTTTCCCATATAGTTGGTTCTCTTTTCATTTTAATGCTGTTTTCTTTAGCCATGCAGAAGCTTTTTAATTTGATGAGGGCTCATTTGTTTATTCTTTCTTTTATGTCTCTTGCTTTAGGGGACATATCAGTGAAAATGTTGCTGTGAGGAATGTCTGAGATTTTCCTGCCAATGTTTTCCTCTAGGACTTTTATGGTATCATGACTTATATTTAAGACATTTATCTACCTTGAATTTATTTTTGTGTGCAGTGTAAGTTGCTGATTGAGTTTCATTTTTTTTTTTTTTGCATGTAGCTGTCCAGATCTCCCAACACCATTTGTTGAAGAGGCTATTTTCACTCCACTTTATTTTTCTTCCCTCCTTGTCAAATATTAATTGACCATAAAGACTTGGGTTTATTTCTGGGCTCTCTGTTCTGTCCCATTGCTCTAAGTGTCTGTTTTTAGGCCAGTACCAGGCTGTTTTGATTATAGTGGCCTTGCAATACAATTTGATGTCAGGTATTGTGATCCCTCCTGCTTTGTTCTTCTTTCTCAAAATTGCTGCAGCTATTTGGGATCATTAACAGTTCCACATAAATTTCTGAAATGTTTTTTCTGTATCTGTGAAATATGTCACTGGTACTTTAATAGGGATTGCACTGAATCTATAAATTGCTTTGGGTAGTATGGCCATTTTGGTGATGTTAATTCTTCCAATCCATGAGCATGGTACATGCTTCCATTTGTTTGTGTCTTCCTTAATTTTTTCTTCAGTGTTGTATAATTTTATGAGTACAGGTTTTTTACCTCCTTGGTAAGGTTTATTCTTAGGTACTTTATTTTTCTTGTTGCTATGTCAAATGTGATTTCTTTCCTCATTTCTGTTTCTGATATTTCATTGTTGGTGTACAAAAATGCCTTTGATTTCTGAGTATTGACTTTTTATCCTGCTGTTTTGCCAAATTCATTTATTAGGTTGAGTAGTTTTTTGTTGGAGTCTATAGAATTTTGTAGGTACACTATCATGTCATCTGCAAACAGTTATGGTTTTCCTTCCTCCTTTCCAATTTGTATGCCTTTTATTTCTTTTTCTTGTCTGATTGCTATGGCTAGGACTTCCAGTACTATGTTGAATAGGAGTGGTGAAAGCAGGCCCCCTTGTCTTGTTCCTGATCTTAGTGGGAAAGTTTTTAGTTTTTATCCATTGAGTATGATACTGACTGTAGGTCTCTCGTATATGGCCTTTATTATGTTGAGGAATGCTCCCTGTATTCCCACTTTGCTGACTGTTTTTTATCATAAATGGGTGCTGTACCTTATGAAATGTTTTTTCCACATATATTGACACAATCATGTGATTTTTGTCTTTTGTTTTGTTTATGTGGTGTATTATGTTTATTGATTTGCAGATATTGTACCATCCTTGCATCCCTGGGATAAATCCCACTTGATCATGGTGTATGATCTTTTTAACATGTTGCTGAGGATTTTAGCATCTGTGTTCACCAGTGATATTGGTCTGAAGTTTTCTTTCTTTGTCATGTCTTTATCTGTTTTTGAGATTAGGATGATGCTGGCTCCACAAAAAGAGTTTGAGGGTTTTCCATCTTCTTGAATTTTTTAGAATAATCTGTGGAGGATTGGGGTTAGCTCATGTTTAAATGCTTCGTAAAATTCTCATGTGAAACTATCTGATTCAGGGCTTTAATGTGTCAGAAGCTTTTTGTTTACTATTTCAATTTCATCAGCTGTTATTTGTCTGTTCAGTCTTTCTGCTTCTTCTTCATGGAGTTTTGGAAGATTATATTTTTCTAGAAATTTGTCCATTTCACCTAGGTCTACAAATTTTTTGGCATACAGTTCTTTGTAGTAATTTCTCATAATTCTTTGTATTTCTGTGGTGTCAGTTATAATCTCTCCTTTTTCATTTCTGCTTGTGTTTATTTGGGTCCTCTCTCTTTTTTTCTTAATGAGCCTGCTTAAAGGCTTGTTGATTTTGTTTATCTTTTCAAAGAACCAGCTCCTGGATTCATTGATCCTTAGAATTGTGCCTTTAGTCTCTATGTCATTTAATTCTGCTCTGATCTTGATTATTTCCTTCCTTCTGCTTTCTCTGGGCTGTCCTTGTTGTTGTTCCTTGAGTTCTTGTAGGCATAGAGTTCAGTTGTTTATTTGAAATGTTTATCTTTTTTAGGTAGGCCTGTATCACTATGAATTTTCTCTCAGAACTGCCTTCAGTGTGTCCCATAAGTTTTAGATTGTTGTTCATTTTCATTTGTTTCCAGAAAATTTTTTATTTCTTCCTTAATCTCATTCTTGACCCATTCATTGTTTAATAGCATGCTATTCAATCTCCATGAATTTGAGTATTTTTGAGTTTTTTCCTTATGGGTGTTTTCTAGTTTCAGTCCCTTGTGGTCAGAGAAAATGCTGGATATGATTTCAATTTTCTTGAATTTGTTGAGGTTTGTTTTGTGTCCTATCATGTGGTCTATCTTTGAAAATGTTCCATGTGCATTTGTGAAGAATGTGTATTTAGCTTCTTTGGGATGAAGGGCTTTCTATATATACCAGCTAAGTCCCTATCATCTAGGGCATTATTCAATGCCAAAATATCTTTGTTAATATTTCATTTGGAGGATCTGTCCATTTTGACAGTGGGGTGTTAATATCACCTACTATAATTGTATTGCTGTCAATATCTTTCTTGAAGTCCTCCAACATTTTCCTTATGTATTTGGGTACTCCTATGTTGGGTGCACATATATTTATAATGTTTATGTCTTCTTGATGGTTTCTTCCCTTGAGTATTATGAAGTGACCTTCTGGGTCTCTTTTATGGCTCTTTTTTGATATCTATTTTCTCTGTTATGAGTATTGCTGCCCTGGTTTTTTTTTCTGTCCATTTCCTTGGAAAACATATTTCCTGCCCTTCACTTTCAGTCTGTATAGGTTTTTTCTCCTTGGGTGGGTCTCTTGTAGGCAGCATACGTTTGGTCATGCTTTCTTATCCATTCAGCTATTCTATGGCTTTTGATTGGGACATTTAATCCATTTACACTTAAGGTTATTATTGATAGGTACTTATTTATTGCCATTTTTTGTACCTGTGTTCCTCTGTCTTTCACTGTTTTTCTTCCTGTTCTTAAGGCAAACCCTTTAGCATCTCTTGCAGAACTGGTTTGGAGGAGGTGTATTCTTTGAAGCTTCTTTTTTTTCTGGCAATCTCCTTATTTGGCCTTCCATTTTAATTGAGAGCCTTGCTGGATAAAATAGTCTTGGTTGCAGGCCTCTGGTTCTCATTACTTGGAATATTTCTTGCCATTCTCCTCTGGCTTGGACTGTTTCCATTGAGAAATCAGCTGCTAACCTTATTGGGGCTCCCTTGTATGTTACTTCCTGTTTCTCCCTTGCTGCTTTTAAGATTCTCTCTTTGTCTTGGTATTTTGCCATTTTAATTATGATGTGTCTTGAAGTGGGCCTTTTTGGGTTCCTCTTGACTGGGACTCTCTGTGTTTCCTGGATTTGTGTGACTTTTTCTCTCATCAAATTAGGGAAGTTTTCCATCATTACTTTTTCAAACAGGTTTTTTATCCCTTGCTCTTCTTCTCCTTCTAGTATCCCTATTATACGAATATTATTATGTTTCATATTGTCTTGCATTTCCCTTAGTCCCTCTTCATTCTTTCTGAGCCTCTTTTCCTTTTCTTAGTCATTCTGGGTGTTTTTGCTATCTGGTCCTCCAGCTCACCTTTTCAATCCTCTGCTTCATTGATCTTGCTTTTGATTCCTTCTACTGTGTTCTTCAGTTCAGAAATTGTACTCTTCACTTCCTCTTGGCCCTTGGTGATAGTTTCTATTTCCTTTTTCATGTTGATATAGTTTGCAGTGAGCTCATTGCAGCTTCCCTGTAGGTTCTGGTAGCTCATTGTGAGCTCACTGAGCTTCCTGACAATCATTGCTTTGAACTCAGTATCTGATAGTTGAGTTGCCTCTGTTTCATTTAGCATTCTTTCTGAGGCTTCCTCCTTTCCTTTCATTTGGGGATTGTTTCTTTGTCTTCTCATTGTTTGTGAGACTCTTCTTGTTAGCCTCAGCTTCTTAAATTGATCTGTTCTGGCTTCCTGGGTTTGTGGTGTGAACTGCTGTAGTAGAAGACCTGTGTGATTCAGTGGTGCAGTCTCCTTGGTTTCCTGAGCTCGTTGGTCTTAAGCTGTCATTTATGTTGGCTCTCTGTATGTCTTTGGGTTTTGATTGTGGTTAGGTTTT
This sequence comes from Tonatia bakeri, assembly GCA_004024845.1. Taxonomy (NCBI): domain Eukaryota; kingdom Metazoa; phylum Chordata; class Mammalia; order Chiroptera; family Phyllostomidae; genus Tonatia; species Tonatia bakeri. The sequence continues at coordinate 49,525 of PVIA01004601.1, forward strand.
TCTTTGGTGGGTCCTTCCCTCCAGCTGGTTAACTGAGGGTCACTCTTTCCACAACCTCTTGCATTTTTTTTTGCTCATGAGGGCAGGTTGTGTTGAAGCTGGTTCTTCCATGTGTACAAGGTTTTGAGGATTGTCTTTTGCTCTTGTTCAGTTGTTTGTACTGGGTAATTTCTCCACCATTTAGTTGTATTTCCAGATAGGCCCTGGTTTGGGTTAGTGTGGCTTCCACTCCTTCCTTTACCTTCTTCTGTTGTTATCTGTTGGTGGTTCCTTTGTTGGTGTGTTTCCTCTTCTAGCAGGTATCCTGGTGTTCACAGCTTCTACCTACTCTTTTTTGTGATCAGTTGGAAGGAGAAGGCAAAATGGTTTAAAACAGCAGGAGTCTGTTCTATGGTATTTAAAGTACCAACCTGTAGAGAAGAGATATGATATCCTTTGGATATGTATAGTGCTAAACATGATATTTTACTCAACTAGCTACATTTTAGAAAGGGTGGAAAGAAGATAAGATTCTTATTAAGGGTAGGCGGGAGGATTATGAGTTGGATCTAGAAAGCAGTGACCTTGTGGGAGGTCAGATTCTGAGGTAAAGTGAGAGTAAAGGATAGAAAATAGGTGTAATGTGTGAGAGAATAGATTTAACCACAATGGTAATACAATTTAGGAAACAGTGAAGTGAGCTAAGATCTGGGAGGAGTTCTGTGTAGTATTTAAAATTGTATGGAACAACAATTATTTACAATAATAATGAAGATGCAATCATATCACAGAATCTATGTGATCTGGAAAACAAGAATAGGAAGTATAGGATCTAGAGTAGTGTGGTAATGGAACACAAGTGAAGTGAAATATGGTAAAATAAAAATACACTATGGAAGAGAGAACAAGGGAAACCAGTCAAATAATGCAATTTTAACAAGCTGAGTGAAGAAGACTAAACAGAAAGAAAAGAAGTACTATAAAGTAGAATACTAATAAAATAAAAGATGTAAGAATAATAAAAATAATAATGATGGAAATACACAATATCTTGCAAGTTCTCTGGAGTAGCAAAGTGAAATTTGTCTCACTGTCTCATCTGTTGGGGTGACCCCTCTTTGGGTCCAGCTCTGGTCTTTTCACAGCTCCAGGTTTTATTGTCTCACTTGTGGGAATTAAAAAAAAGAAGAAGGAGGAGGAAGGAAGAAAGAAAGAAGGAATAAAAAAGTAGAGAAGGAAAAAAAGGAAAAAGTTAAAAGAAAAAAAATACTTAAAAAAAAAAAAACCTGCTGGTTTCAAACCGGTCAAACCTGTTCTGCTGGTCTTCCTGGCTGTGGCAGGCTGAGGGGGAATTGGTTTTGCTTTTCTCCCTTCCTGAGCTATCAGGTGTCCCACCGGGTTCCTCAGTTTGCTGCTTGGCCCCCAGTGCTCTTCTACACCCAGCCTAAGCCTTCAGGCCACCAGTTGCAATGTCTTTATGGTGCACAAATTAGTGGTAATTCACACACCACTTTCTCACTCTTTGCTGTCCTAGATGCTAGGGACTCTCGGTGCCCCTTCAGACTAGTTCACCCCCACAGGCACTGAGTTAAGTCTTTCTGGGGCTTGCTGACTCCCTGAGTCCCGCAGCTTTCCTCTTTGGGATGTCTCCACATTCCTCTTAGAGAGCCATCAGCTCTGCAAGGTGCCACCTTGGCTGTTGCTGCGGATGCCGGCATGAGCTTCCTCTGCTGCTGTATCCGGGGGCTCAGGGATTAGGTGTGCAGTGCCTCTGGATGGTGGGGTCAGGCATGCTCAGTTCTGGTCCTGTGGGTGTGGTGAGACGGACAGCCACTGGTCCCTCAGGGTCAGGCATGCTCCCCCCGTGAGCACTCAGCCTCCACTACTGGGGCAGGACGGGCAGCTACTGGTCCTGCAAGTTCCAGTGCACACCGTCCCCAAGGCTTCAGGTGTGAGCATAGGGCTTTCTGCGCCACTGTGGGAGCACATCAAAGCTGGGTAGGGGTAGGGGTGCAGGAGGCCAGGGGTCGCTGCTGCAGGAGAATTCCTCAAACAGCCCTAAGTGCCTCTTTTTTCATGTTTTCTTTTTGAAAAATTCCTCCTACTCAAGCCTGGCAGTCCATACAAGGGCCTGGCCTCTCACACAGTCCAACTCTCCAACCAGACCAGGGACTGACCCAGTCAGGATCTGTCATGGCCCAACTCTCCCCAGTCCACGTTCACAGTCTCAGTGGGTACATACAGCCCCTATGTGTTTGCCAATTCATCCTTATTCCCTCCCTGCGACTTCAAGCAACCAGGTCTACCCTGGTGCTGCTCTAACCTTATTTGGCAGGGGAGGGAGCTGTTGACCTAGCTCTCTCCCAAAAATCCTGTGGCAGACCCAGCAGGAACCGGACCTGGGGCTGTAACCACCCTGGTCCCTGAGCTGGACCCAGGGACTTATTGTCCTGAAGCACTCTCCTTACCATCTGATTTTTCAATGTCCTCTACAATTTTTGGTCTCCAATCTTCATATATGCTGGAATACTGTTGACTGTTTGCTCTGTTCCTCAGAAGATTGGTTAGATATTTCACCAGTGTGCAGGGGGGAATAGGCTCTGCTCCCACCTATCTTACTGCCATCTTACCTGGCATCTCCAAATATATCCTTCTTAATTTATGTTTTTTTTCACAGAATAAGTAAACCTAATTTCTGTAAAAAGTGCCATTGGTGTTTTGATAAGGTTTACATTGAATTTCTAAATTGCTTTGGGTAGTATGGACATTTTAATTATATTAATTCTTTATAGACATGAGCACAGTATATATTTCCATTTATTTGAACCTTCTTCAATTTCTTTCTTTACTGTCTCATTATTCTATGCCTTATACTTCTTGGGTTAAATTTATTCCTATGTGTTTTAATTTTTCATAAACTGGCAAAGAATTTTTTAAAATTCCAAGTCAGTAGTGTCAGAAAGTATACATTGTTCAATACCAATGAATCCAATATGTGATGTTTAGATGATTGCCACAAAACTATAAAAATGTGTACATCTGTTGACCTAGCAAGTCTAATGCTAGGAATTTATTCTGAAGACATAATAATGGATGCTGCCAAGATTTAACTGCTTTATTGTTGTTAGCAGTAAAGTATTTTAAAAGCAGATCATTATAGCCCAGTCCCTCACACACTTCATTTAATAAATTCACCTGTGAATAAATCTCAGTGCCCAATATTTGGATATTGTAGTAGACTTATGATGAAATATTTTCAGATATTAAAATAAATGTGGAAAAGGAACTAGTGCCACAGAAACAGAAGTTTCAGTGTAACCATCATGTTTTCCCACATGTTCCCTGCACCTCAGCATTGAGAACTTTTCCCATGCCAATCCCAGCTTCTAAAGGCCACATTGGATGCTACTACTGTAACCAAACAATCAGTAGGGTCCCACTGCCTGCCACAGATACGCAATAACTCTAAAGACAGAATCTAGTGGAAGGGAAATGGAATTTTTATTTACATATATATAAATATACAGTAGATTTCTTGATTTCCACCCCAACCCCCTCCACCAAGAAGTGAGCAGGTTGCTAGGGGCTGGGGTGGGGGCATGGTCACAGCAGCAGTTTCCCATGGTTTCACACACAGGGAACCAGCACAAAGCTTGTTGGTGCAGCCACACTGCATCTGGGGACCTGCCAACCCTAATTTCATCTCCCCACCCCACTGCCCTCTTGTTATTGGCCTTGCTCATAGTACCTGCAGTGCTCCGGATCAGGCATGAAGCACTCAGGAAGGGGTGAGGGGCCTGACCCTCCCCAGCTGCACTGTGGTTGTAGCTGACTGACCCGCACTAGCATTAGCCATGGGTGGGTGGCAGCCACCACAGCTTCCCAAATGGGGGAGGGGAATGGCATTTGTTACTGGGAGCCTCTGTGAGTCCACCTGCTGAGCCTGCCTGAGCCTGCCACCCTAGCCTCCTCCCTGCTGTATTATCCTAAGTCTGCTGTGCCCCAGGACAGGCAAGTCCTGGAGCACTATGGCAGGGGATACTCGGAATCCCTCTGGCTAGGTCCTCAGCTCAGGAGACTCAGTCCCCCAACTGCGGACGCACCAGCCATGGGATGGGAAAGTGAAAGCGTGGCGTTTGCACATACTCTGCCTTTTAAAGAACCCCCTCCATAATCCCCCATATGGCGGAAGTGGATGGGAGGTTATGCCCCTCCCATCCAATCACCTTCCTGGTTTTTAGTGCCAGCATTGTGTGGCTTTTTTCTGTGTTGTGTGCACATGGTCCCAGTTGCTGAGGTGACACAGACATGAGCCCTCTTCGATACTTTTCCACCCTTCCCCATTTCCAGGGGTGAGGTTCCCCCATTACATTTTGACAGTCACATGGACTGGTATCTTAATGATCTGTTAACCAGAGAGAAATAATAAAAATAGCTGAATGTGAACTACTTCCGTGGAATTGGAAAGATATCCACAAATCAAGTAAATGTATTCAGAAGAAAAGGTATTAGTAAAGAAAAAAGCAGAAGTTGATTGATTACAGTTGGGAAATAGGATCAAGAATTGTTTCTTTTGAAAAGACTGGTAAAATAAACATGTTTCTGACAAGTCTGACAAGACAGAAAGAATACAAATATGCAGTGTTAGAAATGTGAAAAAACGTATATAAAACTAACAATTAATTGAGAATAATGTGTATAGCTGTAGGTAAAGATTTTTTCTTAGAGTTTCTATCTCTGTGCTGATATGATCCATATGTCTTTGCATGTTTTCCACTTTTCTGTTACAGCTTGTAGCATATTGATCATAGTCTTTAATTACTGGTGTGATGATTTCAAAATTTCTGTCATATGTGAGTCTGGTTCTGATGCCAGTTCATCTCTTCAAACTGTGTTTTTCTCTTTTAGTATGTCTTGTAATTTCCCACTGAAAGCTGGACACAATATACTGAGTAAAAAGAATAGGTAAATAGCCCTTTAGTGTAAAATTTTGTGTTCATCTAGCTAGATGTTAGGCTGTGTTTACTCTTTGCTGTAGCTGTGGATGTCAGAAGTTAAAATTTCCTTTGGCATTTTTAGTTTTGTTTCTCCTATTCAACATGTGCACTACCAATGTGCCAAGGAGATGTGGAATGGGGAAGCATTCTATAGTCCTATGATTAATCTCAGTTTCTTACCAAGCCTGCATCCCTGGGTTGTGCCCCTCATTATTCTGTATCAGTTGTTTTGTTCCTTTTAGATCAGAGAAAAGCTATAGGGGATTTGACTTAGTTATTTCCCTTCCCCCAAGATAGTTAGTCTCTGGCAAATGATTTTCCTTAGAGGTGGACTTTAATGAAAAGAACTGAGTGTTCCAGGTATATGTCAAAGGGTGCTTGTTTCCCTCTCCCCTGCTAGAAGCACAAGGGGCTGTTCTCCATCTTCACTGTAAGAACCTGGTAAAATTTTTGGAAGCAAAATTCACAAGTGTGTGAAGATCACCACCACCCCCCAAGAAGTTTTTATGAGCTCCAGCAATTCATCAATTATAGTTCAAGTTTTCCTCTCTGAGCACTGGTTCCCAGGAGGTTTCTGCTTAGAAGTTTTTATTCTGATAACTTGTGATTCTCTGTGTTCACTTCTTTCTGTCCAATATTGGGTGCACTGGTTTGCATTGTGACCTCAATTCTCTGGTGGATCTAAGAAGAGTTGTTGATTTTCAGTTTGTTCAGCTTTTTATTTGTAAGGATGTAGTAACTATTTACAAGCTCTTCACATTCCAGAATAGAAATAGGGACTCTCAAAACACTTAAGTCTAAATACAACTGAATTTTTTCACAGGAAAGGGAAGTGAACTGGATGTAGTAGATAACATAAACAGATCAAGATATACAAATGACATGGAAAACCCTTTTAACTGAATTTAAATGTTATTTCAATTTACATTTAATTTAAAAGTATCTGTCCCAATGTTACTGAACAAAAGTGTGGTTTGGCTGCCCATCACCAGCCATAGGTAAATTCTAGAGGCAGAGGCTTGGTGAGAAAAGTAAAGAGATCTTTTATTCAAAAGCTGCACAATCTAAGATGCTCAGTATCACCAGCTATCAGAGAGATGCAAATTAAAACCACAATGAGATACCACTTCATACCAGTAAGAATGGCCATCATAAACAAAGCAGCAAACAAGTGTTGGAGAGGTTGTGAAGAAAAAGAACCCTAGTGCACTGTTGGTGAGAATGCAGACTGGTACAACCACTGTGAAAAACAGTATGGAATTTCCTCAGAAAACTAAAAATGGATCTGCCTTTTGACCCAGCAATTTCTCTGCTAGGATTATATCCTAAGAACCCTGAAACACCAATCCAAAAGAACCTATGCACCCCAATGTTCATAGCAGCACAGTTTACAATAGCCAAGTGTTGGAAGCAACCTAGATGCCCATCAGTAAATGAATGGATCAAAAAACTATGGTATATTTACACAACAGAATTTTATGCAGCCAAAAGAAAGAAGGAGCTCCTACCTTTCGTGACAGCATGGATGCAACTGGAGAGCATTATGCTAAGTGAAATAAGCCAGGTGAGGCAGTCTGGCTTCCTCACTTAGGTGTCTGGGTAGCTTAGGGAAGCAGTGTTCCATAGCCTTGGAGGGGTCTGATAACCAGTGTTCTCACAGCCTTGAGACTAGGTCCAATTAACTGCTCCATAACATGAGATGGCCTCTCATGCACAGAATTATGTTATGTTATATAATTTCTGGCATCATGCTGGCTTTGTTCCCCTCTAGTACTTAAACAGGTAGGGGCTCCCTGCTGGGGGTGATGATGATGAGAGACACACAAGTGAACAGGTACCATGATGGGTGACATACTGGGGAGCAAGGGCCATCACATGAGACATGCAGATAGACATGCAACTTGCAGTGTGCATGGCTTGCCCACCCATGAATAAAAGCATGCCAGACAGCCCAATGACTCTGTGAATATTATTGTATTTGCATGAATACCATGGACCTGCCTGGCCTTGAAGGGTGGCAACATACCTTTCCAACAAGGTACCCCAACAAGTGCAAAACAAGTTGACTTATCCCAAGAGAAAAGCCCAAACACAGGGCAAGGAAGTTCCCAATTGTTCACACTGGGGTGACTTATCCTACTTCCAAATTGAGCCCATTGGTTTGCAGAGAGACGTAACAAACAAATGGATAGAGGCCAACAATCCTGATCATACTTTCAGACAGAGGTCTGCAAAATGCAGACAGCTTTGTCCCAGGGACAAAAAGCTTAGAGAGAGAGGAAAGACTACCCACTCTAGACCAATTTACCTCACAAAATAGAGGGTAGACTGAAGTCCAAACACATTTCCTTATTTTAAGTGAGTTGTGTGCCAAAAACAACTGGCACCAGCTGGGGAAAATCCCTCCTAAGTCCCTAAGGCTAGAAGCTCATGGAAAGGAACCCCAGCTGAGGCCTATTTGCCATGGGCATTAGCTCCTGGATGATGCTTGCCAAATTGTTACCAGTACAAAGTCTGTGCTCCATGCTTTGAAAGGCCAAATCTGAAAATGTCAGAGTTTGCAGTAAGGAAAGTTTTAGTGATCAAGAAGGTGTCAACCAGGAAGATGGAAACTCTAATCCTCAAGTCCATCTTAAGAAAATAAAGAGTTCAGGCTTCTTTTATGTAAAGGAAAGGAAAAATGGGAGGGGCTGGTTTTATAAAAACTCAAGTCCCAAACAGAATTCCTTTAATGATTAACTTGTCTAAAGCAAGAGCTATGAACCTGAAGGTCATAGAACCAGCACAGACTTAAAGAAGATGGACTCAGAGAGATCAAGCATTTCACTATTACACAATTGACCTAAGAATACCTTTTATAGCTTTTGCTTAAAGTAGAATCCAACATAATTTCATACATTGCTTTTTTATGATTTTTTAGTCTCTGTTGGTCTACAACAGTCCCTCTTGCTTTTTAAAAATAATAATAACAATATTGACTTCTAGCAGAATTCGGGATAAATGCATTTAGTAACTCTTTAAAATGTTAAACATAAAATAACTATATGAGCCAGCAATTTTACTTTTAATCATATAGCCAAAGAATATGTGGATGAAAAGGGGCCACATACTAAACCTGACAAGCTCAGGAGGCCTGTGTAACAACCTTACAAATTCAAAGACCTAAAGTAACCACATAGGATGGTGTGAAATTAAAACTTTCTAACTAAAAGCAGGTCATGTCAGTCAGTCATGTCCTAGGCTAGAATCTTCCCTAACAAAAGTCAATCTTTACCTTAACTGAGCCTGTCTATCGACTATTTGCTTCAGAATGTCAAGGTAACTTTCCTTTTCCCAGACCCCTCCCGAGGCACAACAACCACACCAAAGCAGAGACCACAAATCACCTCATTGTTACTGTTATCATGTTAATTATTTTTTTAAAATTTTATTTATTTATTTTTAGAGAGTGGAGGGAGGGAGAAAGAGAGAGAGAGACATCAATGTGCCGTTGCTGGGGGCCACGGCCTGCAACCTAGGCATGTGCCCTGACTGGGAATCGAACCTGCGATGCCTGGTTTGCAGCCCGCGCTCAGTCCACTGAGCTACACCAGCCAGGGCTCATGTTAATTATTGACTGTCAACTATCCTGTATCTACCTGTGTAGAAAAAAATGTGTCTATCATTGTACTTTTTATCCAGACTCAGAGGTTTCCCCTGCTTTGCCTTCTCCCACCTCCCTAATCTATCACCAATGGATTTTATATAACCCACTCAGGCCTTCTTTTTTCACTGTAATATATAAAATAAGGTGCATAACTGCCATTTTCTGGGATATTTTCTCAATCTGCTAAGGTTTTCTTCCCAGAAATTATCATTAGATTTGCTCAAATAAATTCATAAAAATTCTTTAGAGGTTTGAATATTTCCTATGTTGACAAATTGAAAACTGATAAACAAATACACGTTCATAGTAGCATTATGAATAATAATCAAAGGTACAAATAGTCCAAATGTACACCAGTGAGTGGGTGGATAAACAAATTGTGATATAAATAGAATGGAATATTATTCAACCATTAATCTGATAGAAACTGAATTTGGTGTACTGCAGTTCAGGCCAGACAGTAACCTCCTGGAGTTAGCATCAGACTCCACAGTCTAAGGGCACTGTTCGCAGGACAGCTCCTACTTCAGACACCAGCTTCAAGTCTCAGAATGTTCCTAAACCACCCACATTTCTGATTGGCTGGCTATAATTGTAGGGGATCTTGTGATTACTTCAATCTCCATAGTTCACTAGAATGACTCACAGAACTCAAGAAAGCACTATATGTATGATTACTGTTTTATTATAAAGGATACAAATCAGGGAGACCAGCCCAAGGAAGAGAGGCACAAGCAAGTCTGGAAAATAAGATAAACTCCCATATCCTTTCCTCATGAAATGAGGCTACGTGACCCTCCTGGCACATCCATGTGTTCACCAACCAAAAGCTCCACTGAGCCTCAGTGTCCAGAGTTTTTTATGGGGTTTCATTACATAGGCATAATTGATTAAATCACTGGCCAAGTGATTGAACTCAGTTTACAGTCCCTCTCCCATCCAAGGCTGTAAGTCCCAACCTCCTAATCAGGTGGGTGACCTCTCTGGTGATCAGCCTGTTCCTGAAGTTATCTAAGAGCATCAGTCACCTCTTTCAAGTAACAAAGATACTCATTACTCTGAAAATCCCAGGGGCTTTAGAAGCTCATCCTCTTGGACAAAGGCCAGACAAATTGTTTATTATCCCACAGTTAGCAAAAATAAAAAAATAAAATAAAATACTGATGCATGTTAAAACAGGATAAACCTCAAAAGCATTATGCTAAGTGAAGAAAACCAGACAGAAAAGGTCACATATTTTAGGGTTCATTTTATATAAAATATTCACAATAAGTAAACCCACACAGATAGACCACAGACTGATGGCTGCCAGGGGCTGGAGAAAGGGGAAATAGGGAGAAACCTCTCAGAGAGAACCGAGTTGAGCTGTTGAGCCAGAAGTTGAAGCCCCTACCTCTCAATTTCTCAAGTGAGATTATAAATGTCCTTTCTGTTTATAGGTATTTCCTTGGTTATTTTCTTACTTGCAACTAAAAGTCCTCAAGAGATATATGCCAAGGTGGCTGAGGCAAGACCAAGTTCATGGATGTCTCTGCAAGCTCGTTGCTCAAGGGAAGAGGGGAGAAACCTGCCAGTGCAGACATGCATAGCTTACACTGTTGTACTCTTAGTATTTTTTTCCTCATGCGAAGCCCTGAGGCTCACAGACCCAAGGTGGAAGGCCACAGGACATAGCATTGGGAAAGAGGTTGACACCTCTTTATGAGTGAAAAATAAACACATTGGAAAGAGATTTCCTGGGTCTGTGTTCTGGTTATTCACTTTATCCTCCTTGTGTGGTCTGCTCTCCTCTATTCTGTTTCCCGCTCCACGTGGATAAACACAAATTCCATTACACAAGCTTTTCACCCTCTTGAAACCTGAAAAGTCAGCATTCATGCTGTCTGTCACTACCAGAACCAGTAAGTAGAGACAAGGATTGAATCTTTATGGGCTTTTTTCAGATGCCAATGAAAGGGCTTTAGTAAGTTCAGAAGCCCCAAGCCTGATGTAGTAGTCAGATCCACTGCCAGTGACACAAAAGCCTGAGTGCACTTCTTTGCCATCCCAAAGTGCTATATTCTGCTTCACACAATGGTTTAGCAATAAATTCAAATGTGGCAGTAGCCCACAATTCCCAGGAATCTCCTTAAGTTTTCCTGCTATTGGGAGCCTTCATTTGAATTATAGTTCTTTTCTGTTTCCAATAAGACTCCTTTTTCCAGGTTCAAGCAAGAACTCAAGAAACCTCACTGCCTGTTGGCAAATATGGGCCTTCTCTGTTGATACTTTATAGCCACAAGATGCCAGATGGTTCAAGGTAGCTACAGTATTAGTTAAATGTTGCTGAAATGATGCCCTGGTAATTAAGAGGTCATCTACATATCATAACAGTTCCTCTTTCTAGTTTTAGATCTTTTAAATCCCAGCTTAGGGTCTCCTCAAAAATCATGGGGGAGTCCTTAAACCATTGTGATAAGACTGTTCAGCAGTACTGAGTCTTAACCTGAAATTCAAGGTCCTCTCATTCAAAAGCAAACAACAGTTAAAAATCTTGGTCAACCAGAGTGCAAAAGAAGGCATCTTTCAAATTCAATTCTGAATACCAGAAGCTGTCCCCAGATATACTTTTCTGCTTAGGGACTGAAAGAGAGGAAAGCCATTCTTATTAAAGTCCCAGTTTGGCTCACTTTAGTAGGGTTGGGAGCCCCATCTGGATTGAGATCTTGTTTCCTAGCAACTGTGATTTCAACTTACAAAATAAACACTTACAAAAATTCTTACAGGTTTGGATGTTTTTTACATTGACAGGCTACAGCCTTCATGGGTTTAGCAACCCCAAGCCCTCCCACAGAATAAGGGCTAGAAGCTCATGGCCATGCCATCCCAGGCTGGCTCCTGACCCTGCCCTGTCCTGGCAAATAACCCCTTCATTTAATTCCTTTTCATTAATGCTGTCAGCATGCCACCTGTCTCCAGCTGAGTCTTGGACAGAAACGCTGCCTATGTAACTCCTTGGATTCAAGAGAAAAAAAGAAAAGTGTGCCTTACTGGCAACCAGTTTTGCTTATCAACTCTGAAGTGATCACAAGGCCCCAAGAGAATCACAGCTGCTGAAGAGTGTGGGGGTGAGGCAGGGGAAGGGAGGTTCTCTACACTGATAATAAGGTTAAGAAGCAAATAATACTAAATCTGTATAATTGAATTCTGTTCTATTTAAATATTTAGAGACATTATAGATGGTAGGTAATGGATGATAGATAGATGATCGGTAGATAGATAAGAATATGTTTTATACAAAAAGAGATTTTGAAAGATTTATCCAAATACTAACAATGGTTATCTTTGTTAATATATTTTGATGATATCAGTTATCTATTAACAAACATCCAAACCTTAGTAGTTTCATATTGCTTGCATACAGTTCAACGTAGCTCTCCTCAACAGTTCTGGCCTCACATAGGCTTCTTTGTGTATTTGTGGTTAGCTGTAGGTCAGCAGGGACTCAGCTTCTGGGATTTTGGTGGTCATCAGCTGGGGAAATAGTGGAAAGGGTAACCAGGTCTCTCATTTTGAAAGAGTGTTTCTTTCATTCTCCTGCAGGTCAGCCAGGCACTGTTACATGATGCTCTCCAATTTTCAAGAGGAACACCAACATATCAGAACTTTCCAAGCCTCTGCTTGCTTCACATTTGCTACCATCACATGGCCAGGTATAGTCAGCATGAGAGGGAATGAGCAATGACAGAGATACCACAGGAGCAAACAAATTGGGGCCATTATTGCAGTTGTCTAGTGCAGAGCCAAAGAAAGTCTGCTGGGTGCAGAAATCACAGGACATGGATGTTAGCTCCTCAGCCCTGGGTCAACTCCAGCCCTCACCAGACTTCAGTTGTCCATCACCAGAGTGGCAACATACACAAGAACAGCGACAGCAATATGCTGTGCAGGTCTAAGTTCTGAAGCCCATAATGCTCATCAAGTTGAGAGATGGCAAGCTAATAAACAGCCTGTGGCTTGGAGGGGCTCTCCAGGCTCTTCTTTTTTCATGACCACATTCAGAAGGGGCGAGCTGTGGCTGACTCTATAGACATAGCACATACCCTCTGCTCACCACATCTTATCCTGTGTTCCTGACATGATAGCCAGGGATCCATCATCACCACCATCATCTGCTATAGATACTTTTTGTTATACTTATACTTTGCTTATGTGTCCCCAGTAAGTGTTTGACTTTACCACTCTTAGGGAAGTAAACTAAATAGACAGCAGAGAGAGCTGTGCTAAAGACAGCAATGCCCTAGGTATGAAGGGACTGAGGGAGCATAGCAGACAGAGGGGGGATGCCTGGGCCAGAAGAAAGGGAACAGGGAATGGGGTCCAGAGTATGGAGGGTCTGAATGCCTTCTGGGAACAGGTTGATTAATTTAAGCTCTCTCTCCCTTCTGGTGGGGAGCTTGCTGTTAGGAGGGACAGGCTTTGTAAGGCATTTGGTTGGCCTCTATGGAGCTGCCTGCTTTGGCATGTTCCACTCGCATAGCCTCCTCATTCAGTCTCACCACCTGTCCATATGACACAGAGGACTTGCTGGCCTGAGGCACCATGTGGTCAATGAAAAAGCTAGACCTGAATTCACAAATTCTGGACCCATCACTCTGTGGCTCTCACTGCAGGGCACTAGGGTTGATGTAGAATATTCATGACAAAATAAGTGTCACGCCTATGGTAGGTGTGTGCCAAGTGCTTTTCATGGACATGGCCTTACCACAGCCCTGTAGGGTTGGTGTCGTTGGCTTTACCTCAGAAACAGAAACTGAGGCCCAAACTGGGACTCAACACTTCTTGTCGCATAGTAGTTGGTGGCAGACACTATTTGAACCCAAGTCTGACACAAATCTATGCTCTACATCCCACACTGAGCTATTGTCCCTTACACCTGTTCTAGTGTGGTTCTTACCGTGAAAGTCATATTTGAATCCATATTCAGTCTAACAAATACAGAGTGCAGCAGTTCATAGAAAGAAAGCTTCTTTTCATTACTACCACCTCCCCAGAGGACACCACTAGAAGGTATAGTGTGAGTGACTTTAAGCATTTTCTATGTGTTGTATACACATTTACAAGATATACTTCATGTATGTGCAAGAATAACACATACAAGGTTTCCTTTTAAGACACATATTATTCTACAACTGTCTTTATTTTTTCCTTAATCTATCATAAAACTATTCCCATAGTAGCACATAAATATCTGCTTAGTTTTTAATAGCTGCATAACATTTGTATTATTTTCTACTATATAACAAACTACATTAATCAGGGTTCTCCAGAGAAACAGAACCAACAGCATGAGTAAATATACATATAGAGAGAAATTTATTTCAACGCATTGGCTCATGCAATTGTAGGGACTGGAAAGTCTGAAATCTGTGGATCAGGTTCACAGGGTAAAGACCAAAGGAAGAGTTGATTTGCACAAAAAAATCTGAAGATTGTCTGCAAGCAAAATTCCTTCCTCTCCAGAGTCTTGTGTCTGAAAGCCTTCAACCTAATAGGTGAGACTCACACATGTTATGGATGGTCATCTGCTTTACTCAAATTCTATCATTTTAAATGTTAATCTCATCTAAAAACTACCTGTACAGCAACAGCTAGACTGATATTTGACCCAAAATTGGGTATTATAGTGTAGCCAAATTGACACATAAATTAACATCTCATTATCCAAAACCTTAGTGACTGAAAACAATAAAGATGTTCTATTTCTTATGGTGCTGAGGGTTGTCAGGCTGGGCATACCTTCTTCTGGTTTCAGCAGTGATCATGGCTGTGGCTATAGTCATGACAAGGCTAACCTAGGGCCTGGGAAGCCTAGGAGGATCTTGCTTATATCCAGCAGTTGGTGCTGGTTGTCCTCTAGGACACCTCAGTTACCCTCTAGGGCCCCCCACATCCTCCTTAATAGGCTGGACTGATCTTTGCCATAGCACACTGGGTTCAGGGGTTTCACAGGGCAGATGGCAGAAGTCTGGCACAAGGCCACTCCCACATGCTGTGTGTGTCATGGGCCAGCATTCAAGGGTGAAAAATAGGTCAAAGCTCATGCTGTTGGAATTGCAATTATGTTGCCATGGAGCATGGACGCAGCTGGCATGATTCACCTGTCTACATCTACATCATAAGCCAGCTCTCACTCTGTGGAAATAAACCCAGCTCATGCCCCACTTCTGCTCTTCCAAAGAATGTCCAGTGGCCATTTTCGACCATGTGCCGGAGTCCTTAAGCGAGTCCTTCTGTAGGGCAGATTTGTAGATGTGCAATCACTCAGAATAGGGCACATGATGTCTAATTGCCTCTTTTCCTACACCCTCAACAACTCTAGTCATTCACAGACTTTTGCATTTTTGCCATGCTGGCGAGTGATAAATGACATAATATGGTAATTTACATTTTTCATCCCTTGATTACTAGGTAAGTTGAGGGTAGTTTCATATGTTCATAGTACTTTCATAACTGGAAAAAATCTACTAAGATATCTACATTTTAAAATACAAAATTATCAAAAGATATGGAGGCCTAGAGGACCCCTGGCCCAGTTCTCTAGCCCCAGCCCTCATTGGGGAAATGACCCCATTAATGCATCTTTTCCTGGGTGCTAGGAATGTTTTTCATGTGCTCTGAATCTCAGCATCTGAGGCGATGTCAGAGTTAGAGGAATATAGCAGCCTCCCAGACCAAGAGCTCCATTCTGTGGAGGGAGAAACTGAGGCCTCAGAAGGAATGTTGCCTGGCTGAGGTTTCACTGTGCATGGCAAAGTAGGGACCTGGGACCACATCTTTTGACTCTCATGAAGGAGAAAGAAAGAAACCAAAGAAAAGGGTCAGGCTGTGTGCTTGCCCCAAATGTGAAAGGCTTACACAAGATTGGCCTGGCCCTCCCCACCTCACCCAGAGGCCAGAGTAGTATGTGTCCTCTTCCTACATAATGTTGGTGAGTACCTGCAAGGCCCCTGAAGAATCTCATAGAAATTACATTAGATGGTTCTATAAATGACATATTCAGTGCCATGCCCTGAGTGGTAAAAAACTTGTTTATAAGACAGATCAAAAGTCCCAGGGTACTCCCAGAACAGGGGTGTTTAACACCTACTTTGTCCTGGTGCCCTGATCCCCACAGATCAATCCTCAGAACCTGTGGATGGCCTCACAGCATGACCAGAGGAGGGCAGCAGAGTGCAGCGGAGGAATGTGGAATCCTGGTTCTGCTGGAAAACTTTTGCAAGATGGCAGTGCCCCCAGAGGCACATTTTAAGACTAGGGCAGAGCCAAATGCAAGACTGGGCTAAAGTCCCATGGAAAACATCTTAATAAGTCACTATAACTGAGTGCCCAGCCCACCTAAGTCAACACAGTTGGATGTGCCTCTATGGCTGGATCAGATCACTGTTTATGTAGCTCAATGGTGGATTCAAGGACCTTGTATGAGCCACACCTATATTTACACACTGGAGTTAGCCTTTAGGAGGAATGAAGAGGTACTGCTAAGGAGACCTACTACAGGAGTGGGAGGTGCCAAGTTTCTGTGCTGGTTCTGCTACAGAGCTGATAATAAGAGCAGAGCATTTAGTGGACACTTTAGTAGTTAGTAGGTGCCCTCCATCCTTCTCACTACCTATTTCCCTGGACTCTCAGGGCATGCATTGTATGCACAGTGAAAACTGGCTTTGCTGTTTCTGTCCTTCTCCATGCCAAGTGTGTATAATTGATTGACCAAGTTCCCCTTATAGATGATGCAAATCCCTTGTGTGTGCCTCCTCTCTCTGGTGGCCCTTTCATTCCATTGCACAATGGAGAATGAAGTTACATTAGCCCAGAGGCCCAAGCCAGCACAAATTCAGTACATCTAGGACTTTCTGCTACCTCTTGAGGAACTAGTCTTTCAAGGACAGGGGAGGGTATCCATGACCTTCCTACCATGGTCAAGGCCCCAAATATCTGAACCTTCCCTCAGCCTCTGTTTAGTATGTGACCACATCCTCCTGCTCGCTTGCTCCTGTCTGGCTCAGTATGGGGCCACTCCATCCCAGAATCTCAGATGAGAGGATTCAGGCACAGCCCCAAGAGAAAGCATCTTTGAAGACCAGAGCCTCTAGGGTCCCTCAAGGGCAGTGTAGTCTCTCTGGTGCCTCCAAGATGAACTCCCCCAAATCCAGGATCTGTTATTTCAGCAGAGCAACTTCAGGGGTTCCTTTGGGGGCTGACACTGAAGTCAAAATTAGATGTGAAACATAAGACTAAAGCAAAATAATAGAAATAAACTAAAAGATAATCAAATTGTATACTTAAAGCTTTTCTTTAAAAACTAAACACTTGAACTCCATGAAGTCAGGATGAATGATAGGCTATATAGGTGCACAGGTCATTTTATTTTGTTTTGTTTTGTCTTGTTTTGTTCTATTCCATTCTATTCTATTTATTGTTTTGACTATTGCAAATTTTTTATAGAATGCCAGAGACAGAAAAGCACATGTACAAAACATAAAAATTATTCAGTTACCTATGCTGTTTCATGACTGAACAATCAAATTTCAGAAATATTTTCCCTCTTTTCTATTTTTTATTTATTCCCCCCAAAGCCTGAAAATTTATTTATTTATTTTACATTTTTATTGTTGTTCAAGTACAGTTGTCTCCATTTTACCTCTACCACTCCCCCCAACCCCAACCATCCCCACCTCCCACCCCCCATTCTGCCCCCATTTGGCTTTGGCTATGAGTACTTTATACATGTTCCTTGAAGATTCTTCCCCTTCTTTCCAACATTATCCCCATCTGCTCTCCCCTCTGGTTACTGTTTGTTCCTTAGTTTAGTGTCACTGGTTCCCTTCGCTTGTTTGTCTGTTTTGTTGATTAGATTCCACTTATACATAAGATCTTAGGGTATTTGTCATTTGCAGCCTGGCTTATTTCACTTGGCATAACACTCTCCACATCCACCCAAGCTGTCATGAACAGTAGGAGCTCCTTCTTTCTTTCTGCTGTATAGCATTCCTTTGTATAAAACTACCAGTTTTTTGATCCCCTCATTTACCGATGGGAACATAAGTTGCTTCCAGCACTTGGCTATTGTCAATTGTGCAAATATGAACACTGGGGTGCATAGGTTCTTTTGAATTGGTGTCTCAGGATTTTGGGGGTACAATACCAGCAGCGGAATTGCCAGGTCGAAAGGCAATTCCATTTTTAGTTTTCTGAGGAAATTCCATAATGTTTTCCACAGCGGTTACACCTGTCTGCACTCCTACCAACAGTGTACTAGGGTTCACTTTTCTCAACAACCACACCAGCACTTGTTGTTTATTGATTTGTTTATGATGGCTATTCTCGCCAGTGTGAAATGGTATCTCATTGTGGTTTTAATTTACATCTCTCTGATGTCTAGTGATGCTGAGCATCCATTCATATGCCTCTGGGCCTTCTGTATGTCCTCCTTGGAGAAGTGTCTTCCAGGGCCTTTTGCCCATTTTTCAATTGTTTTTTTTGTCTTCCTAGAGTGGAGTTGTGTGAGTTCTTTATATATTTCAGAGATCAAACCCATGTCCACAGTATCATTGACAAATATATTTTCCCACACAGTTGGTTCCTTTTCATTTTGCTGATATTTTCTTTAGCCATGCAGAAGCTTTGTATTTTGATGAAAATTCATTGTTTATTCTTCCCTTTATGTCCTTTGCTTTAGAGGACATGTTGATTAAAATATTGCTGCATGGAGTAGCAAAGATTTTCCTACCTATGTTCTCCTGTAGGACTTCTATGCTCTCACAACTTATATTTAAGTCTTTTTTTCCATCTTGTGTTTATTTTGGTGTGTGGTGTCAGTTGGTGGTTGAGTTTCATTTTTTTGCAAGTAACTAACCAGATCTCCCAACACCATTTGTTCAGGAGGCTATTTTTACTCCATTTTATGATTCTTCCCCCCTTTGTCAAATATTAATTGACCATAGAGACATGAGTTTATTTCTGGGTCTTCCATTCTGTTCCATTGATCTATGCATGTGTTCTTGTGCCAGTACCAGACTGTTTTGATTACCATGGCCTTGTAATATAGTTTGATGTCAGGTATCGTGATTCCTCCTACTTTGTTCTTCTTTCTCAAAATTGCTGCAGGTATTCAGGGTCATTTATGGTTCCACATAAATTTCTGAAATGTTGTTCTATATCTGTGAAATATGTCATTGGTATTTTAAAAGGATTGCATTGAATCTATAAATTACTTTGGGTAGTATGGACATTTGGATGATGTCAATTCTTCCAATCCATGAACACAGTATATGCTTCCATTTATTGTGTCTTCCTTAATTTCTTTTGTTAGTGTTGTGTAGTTTCTGAGTACAGGCCCTTACCTCCTTGGTTAGATTTATTCCTAGGTACTTTATTTTTCTTGTTGCTACATCAAATGGGTTTTTCCCCTGATTTCTGTTTCTGATATTTCATTGTTGGTGTACAAAAATGCCTTTGATTTCTGAACATTGACTTTGTATCCCACTGTTTTGCCAAATTCACTTATTAGGCTGAGTACTTTTTTGGTGGAGACTATTCGGTTTTCTATGTGCACTGCCATGTCATCTGCAAACAATGACAGTTTTGCATCCTCCTTTCCAGTTTGATTGCCTTTTATTTCTTCTTCTTGTCTGATCACTGTGGCTAAGACTTCCAATGGTATGTTGAATAGATGTGGTGAAAGAGGACACTGTAGTCTTATTCCTGATCTTAGTGGGAAAGCTTTTAGTTTTTGCCTGTTAAGTATGATGTTGGCTGTAGGTTTCTTATATGTTGCCTTTATTATATTGTGTTTTGCTCCCTCTATTCCCATTTTGCTGAGTGTTTTTATCATTAATGAGTGTTGTACCTTATCAAATGCTTTTTCTGCACCTGTTAATATGATCATGTGACTTTTGTCTTTCCTTTTGTTTATGTGATGTAGTACATTCATTGATTTGAGAATATTGTACCATTCTTACACCCCTGGGATGAATCTCACTTGATCATGGTGTACAATCTTTTGAGTGTATTGCTGGATGGTTTGCCAATATTGTGTTGACAATTTTAGCATCTATGTTCATCAGTGATATTGGCCTGTAGTTTTCTTTCTTTGTTCTGTCTTTATCTGGTTTTGGAATTAGGATGATCCTGGCTTCATAAAAGGAATTTGGAAGTCTTCCCTCTTCTTGGATTTTTTTTTTAAATAGTCTGAGAAGGATAGGGGTTAGCTCTTCCTTAAATGTTTTGTAAAGAAACTGTTCAGACCAGGGGTTTTGTGTGTTGATAGTTTTTTATTACTGTTTTGATTTCATCAGCTGTTATCTGTCTGTTCAGGCTTTCTGCTTCTTCTTCATTGAATTTGGAAGCTTATATATATATTTTTTTAAAATGTCCATTTCACCCAGGTTTTTCAATTTCTTGGCATACAGTTCTTCTTAGTAATTTCTTACAATCCTTTATATTTTTGTATTATCAGTTGTAATCTCTCCTCTTTCATTTCTGATTGTGTTTATATGGGTATTCTTTCCTTTTTTTTTTTCTTGATGAGTCTGCTTAAAGGCTTGTCAATATTTTTTCTTTTCAAAGAACCAGCTCCTGGATTTATTGATCCTTTGAATTGTTTTTAGTCTCTATATTGTTTAATTGTGCTCTGATCTTGGTTATTTCCTTCTTCCTACTCACAGTGGGCTTTGTTTGTTGTTGCTTCTCCAGTTCTTGTAGATGTAGGGTTCAAATGCTTATTTGAAATCTTTTTATCTTTTTTAGATAGGCCTGTATAACTGTGAACTTCCCTCTCAGAACTGCCCTCACTGTGTCTCATAAGTTTTCGACTGTTGTGAATTCATTTTCATTTGTTTCCACAAAGGTTTTAATTTCTTCCTTCATCTCATTATTAACCCATTCATTCTTTATAGCGTGCTATTTAATTTCCATGAATTTGAGTGTTTTTTATTTTTTTCCTTGAGGTTGGTTTCTAGTTTCAGTCCCTCGTGGTTGGAGAAAATGTTTGATATGATTTTAATTTTCTTGAATTTTTTGAGGTTTGTTTTATGTCCTATCATGTGGTCTATGTTTGAAAATGTTCCATGTGCATTAGAAAAGAATATGTATATTGCTTCTTTGGGAGGAAAAGTTCAATATATGTATCAGTTAAGTACATTTGATCTAAGGCGTTATTCAATGACACAATATCCTTGTTGATATTTTGTTTGGAAGATCTATTAATTTTTGGCAGTGGTGTGTTAAAATCCCCTACTATAATTGTAGTGTTGTCTATATCTTTTTCAAGGTCCTCCAAGATTTCTTTATACATTTGTGTGCTCCTATGTTGGGTGCATATATGTTTATAATGTTTATGTCTTCTTGATGAATTCTTCCCTTGAGTATTATGAATTGCCTTTCTGTGTCTCTTTTTATGACCTTTGTTTTGAAGTCTATTTTATCACATATGAGTATTGCTACCTCAGGTTTTTTTTTCCTATCCATTTGCTTGGAGCATTTTTTCCCAACCCTTCAATTTCACTGTGTGTAGACCTTTTGTTCTGAGGTGGGTCTCTTGTAGGCAGCGTAAGTGCAGGTCATGTTTTCTTATCCATTCGGCTACCCTATGTCTTTTGATTGGAATATTTAATCTATTTACATTTAAGGTTATTATTGATAGGTACTTATTCATTGACATTTTACCCATTTTGTACCTGTCTTCCTCTCTCTCTCACTGTTTTTCTTCTTCTTAAAATAGTCCCTTTAGCATCTTGCAGTGCTGGTTTGGTGGAGGTGTATTCTTTCAGCCTTTTTTTGTCTGGGAAACTCCTTATTTCACCTTCCATTTTAATTGAGAGCCTTACTGGGTAGAGTAGTTGTGGTTGCAGGCCTTTTCTTTCCATTACTTAGAATATTCCTTGCCATTCTCTTCTGACTTGTAGTGTTTCCTTTGAGAAGTTAGCTTCTAACCTCATCAGGGCTCCTTTGTATTACTTCCTATTTCTCCCTTGCTGCCTTTAAGATTCTCCCTTTGTCTTTAAATTTTGACGTTTTAGTTATGATGTGTCTTGGTGTGAACTTCTTTGGATTCCTCTTGATTGGCACCCTCTGTTCTTCCTGGATTTGTGTTTCTTTTTCTCTCATCAAATTAAGGAAATTTTCCATCATTAGTTTTTCAAACTGGTTTTCTATTCCTTGCTCCTCTTCTTCCCCTTCTGGTATTGCTATTATACAGATATTAGTATATTTCCTTGTCCTGACATTCCCTAAACCCTTCTATGTTCTTTTGAGTCTTTTTTCCTTTTCTTGCTCTTTCTGGAAGTTGTTTTCTGCCTTGTCTTCTTGCTCGCTAATTGAATCCTCTGCTTCATCTAGCCTGCTTTTGGTTCGCCTACTGTGTTCTTCAATTCAGAAATTGTATTCATTTCCTCTTGGCTCTTGTTGATAGTTTCTATGTCCTTTTTCATGCTGATATTGTTTGTAATAAGTTCCTTGTACTTTTCGGTAATTCTTAATGAGCTCATTGAACTTCCCTATAACCGTTGCTTTGACCTCAATATCTGATAGTTTACTTGCTTCTATTTCATTTAGCATTCTTTCTGAGTATTTCTCCTTTCCTTTGGGTTGGGGGTTGTTTCTTTGTCTTACCATTATTTTTGAGATTCTTCTTGATTGTTTCTGATTCTCAAATTTATCTCTTTCATCTCCCTGAGTTTGTGGTGTGAACTTCTATGGTAGGATATCTGTGAGATTCAGTAGTGCAGTCTCGTATATTTCCTGAACTTGATGCCTTCGGGATGCCCTTTATTTCATTTATGTTGGCTCTCTGGATGTAAATGGGTTTTGATTGTTGTTGGGTCATTCTTTGGTGGGTCTTTCTCTCCAGCTGGTTGATTGAGGGTCACTATGCCTACCATGTCTTGTATACTGTTGTGCAGGTGCTTCCAGAATAAAACCACAAAGCCAAGGAAACAAACCTACATTGGCAAAAATAAGTCCCCCCTGCAGTCCTACTATCTACAATAAATGAACCAGTATTAATTAGGGTGTAATAAGATTAAGACTATTATAAGAAAGGAGAGAAATAAACTGTAATATAAAATCTAATTACTTAATATGCACAAACTTGATGGACAAGAAATGAACATTTAAAAGTTGCACAAGCAAAGAAAGGAAATATCGCAAATCATTGAGACCACGGTGGATTTTGTGTAGGTAGTCTCTAGTATTTACCACTGTTTTTTCTTTTTGAATCCACCTCTGGTGATGTCAGATGTTGAGCCCATCTGACCTTAAGTAACCTGCTCCTAGACTGCGAGGGATCTACTGTCTGTGGCTGTCTCCTTCAGTTGTTGATCTAGTCACTCCACACTCAGCGGTCAGGCTTAAGCCACAGAGGGCAGGGCAGAATCCCTCCTGGTCTCAGAGCTATTGTTTCCCCTCAGGCTGCTGATGTTGCTTGGGTGCAAAGGTGGGAGTGGTCTGCCTGAGCAGGATGGCTGCTGTGGTATTGGTGATGACTCAGCCCCAACATTCTGGTGGCTACTCTCTCAGTCTTTGCCTTAAGCCTCTGTCCCCAGTCTCTCCTTAAACATCTCTAGTCCATTCTGCCTCCTTTTGCCAGAGATCTAGTGTCTGTGGCTGACTGCTTCAGTTGTTAGTGTAGTCACTCTGCACTTAGCAGTCAGGCTTAAACACCACAGAGCCAGAGCAGAGTCTCTCCTGAGGTCGGGACAGTTGTTTCCCTCTTAGGCCACTTCTGCTTATAGGGGGTGGTCTGCCTCAGCAGGATGGCTGCTATGGAATGGAGGGTGACTCAACACCAGTATCCCATGATCTACTCTCTCAGCACTCTCCTCAAAGCTTCCATCCCCAATCTTTCATCAGACATCTCTGGCCATTCTGCCCCCACCGTTGCCAGAGCCCAGGGTAAGTGGCTGCAAATGAAAATTTGTGTGTTGGCTTTTTAAATGGCTCTTTGCTTCTCCAGGAGTCAATCTCAGGCAGACAGCAATCCTGCCACTTTTGGCCACTGGTTGTTATCTGTGTACTTTTTGGGCTCTGGTGCTCTAGGCTGGGATCCCCAGCTTAGTGTTTAGACCCCACACTTCTCAGGGGAATCCAACTGGTTGCTTTTAAAAAATCCCTCTGGTGCTGCCACCAGTGGGCACCCAGCCAGCCATCTTGAGTCCCCACCACACTCCTTAACAGTCAGGTTGTGCTAAAGCTGATTTTTCTATCTGTCCAAGTTTATAAGTCTTCATCTTGCTGTTGTTCAATTATTTGTTCTGGGTGATTTCTCCACAATCTAATTGTAATTCCAGATTTGTCCTGGGAGGAAGTTAGTGTGGCTTCTATTCACTCCTCTGCCATCTTGCACCCTCCTCCTTCTTTTTTTTTCCTTTTATTTATTTTTTCCCTTTGTGTGTGTGCATGCACAGTTTACTTTAAATGAAATTAATTGCTCAAATTAATCTCTCTCCACTTTCCATTTTAACTTAACCCAAATCTCTGTTAGTTCAGGGGCTTCCAACCCTTTTCTGGGTCTCTGTCCATCTCTGTGTATCTAGTAAGAGCTTGCATGAGCCCATACTTTTATTCTGTCATCTGCTTTAAGGTCAAGGAGATTTGAAGCCCAGATGTATGTTCAGGTGACTTGGGGCTCACACCATCTACCTAGGGTCTTTTGGGAGCATGCCCATGGTGGTGCTGGAGCTGGCATGGACTTGAAGGTTGGCTGGCAGCCAAAGCAGCAAAGAGCAGGAGTAAGGTTAACCTTAGAGGCCCCAATTGGCTCTCCAGCTCTCCAACAGCTTCTACTCCTTAAGTCCTCATGTCGTGGTTTAACACAAACACAAAGGCACAAACAACAAGGACCTGAGTTAGCACGAACCACTGAGAAAGGAGTTTCTCATACTCCCAGCACAACCTTGTGCAGCTTTTTCCTGGAGGCCTCAGTCCCAAGAGGTCAGACCAACAGAGCAGAGGCTGAAAGTTGGCCAACCCTCGGAACTGGGGTGGCTTTCTGTGCCTGGGACTTTAGGACTCTCTGCCTTCAGCCTATCCACTAAGCAGAATGAAGCTGTTTACCCAAGTCCTCCCTTGAAATGTAAGTAGGGGATCTGTGTGAACACACTATACTGTGGATATCCATGCACCTTTGATGTGTGTGCAAGACCTGCTGTATCTGTGTATACCTCACTGCAATGTGTGTGCCTAGGGGAGTGCACACATTTGCAAGCATCTGGTATGTGAGTGCATGTTTCTGTGCAAACAGCCCTACTTCCATGTACTTGTGAAGAGCACAGTGTGGATGTGTGGATGCAATTGTGGGTATCCATGCATGTGTACACAGACTCTATGTACACCTTAGTGTGGGGGTACACACTGCTTTGTGTGTGTGAGAATATGTGAGCACATCCTGCTGTAAGTGCCTATGTGCACATCCCCTGGGCTGAGGTGTGCCTATGCCCACTTGCTTTCCTGGTGGGTGAGTGTGCCCTGATCTTTCTCAGCTGCCCTCCTAGGCCTGCCCTCTGACTCCAGCTGCAGACAGCAGACTTTGTAGCTCTGAGTGCCCATGATATCAGGCACCAAGACACATCCACAGGCTGTGGGTTGGGTTCTAGGCATAATGCCCCACCTACCATCCCTCCCCAAGGTCGCCTGGGGCATTTGGGGGAGCACAAGGACTGGAATTCCTACATTCCTTTCATAACTTTCCTGACATGGGGGAAGGGAAGACAAATCAGAGAGTGATGGAAAGTGAAGAAGAAAGAGAGGCTTCTTGCAGCTCTGGACTGTGAGCTTCTAGCTCCTGGAGCTGGCCCAGCTTCTGGCTCAAGTGCAATGAGCACATGAGCAATTTACCCAGCAGCCTGGTGTGACTGTCTGCATAAGACTAGAGTGCAGCTGGGGCCTTGGGGACACTCCATCTCACAGGTGACCTTTATGGTTGTAGCTGGAAAAGGCACCATGATCCACCAGGGCCCAAGGGGCAGTGAGAATCAGAGACAGAAAGGGTGCCTTTGGGCAACAGAATTACTCCACAGGTCTCTCAGGCAATAGGTTTTGTTAACACTCCCATTTTGCAGGTAGTGAAACTGAGGGTCAAAGAGATGAAGTAGTTTAATGTATTCATTCTCCATGATGGTACTGTTTCCTCATTGTTTTCCACACTTCCTTTAGCCAGCCCAGTCGAGTCTTCCTCCAAAGCCTCCCTGGTGCTCCCTGCCCATGCCCTTGATCCTTCATGCACTATCTCATTTTCTCTTGGGAATCTGGTCTCCCCAGCTGAGTGAGCTATGCCTTTCCCAATGGCAGAGCCTGCATCTGCATCCCACCTGTGCTAGGCCACAGGTAGTGGTAGATGACGGTGGGGTTGGGGTCTAGCTGGTGGGACATTCTCACCTGTGGGGTGATGAATCATGACCCCACTTGAAGCAGTGGCAATGAGAACAGAAAAGAAGGAGCAGACTTGGCTCTGGGTTGGCAGGAAAGCAGGTTGGGTAGAAAAAGGGGGTATTGTTGAAGGAGTCAATCAATATGACTAGGACAAGTGGTGCCAAGATATTGTCAGGACAACTGTGGCGATGGCCCAAAGCTGAGCAGGAACACCATGGAGAAGACAACTTAATTCCAAATCTTGCTGGCCTTGCCCAGAGCTGGGGCCAGAGAGAATGCAAACTTTGCTGTGTGTCTCTGTTGACATGATAAGGGAACTGGGGATTTGAGGGAGAGGCTGGTAGGACAACTCTGGCTGAGGGAACAGTGTGGAGAAAGGCTGTGGAGGCAAGGACAGGGGGGAAGGCCAGGGCCTTAGAGTCACCCAACCAGCAGCAGATGGGAGAAAACTGGATGGTAGATTGCACTGGCCCATCTTCAAAAGCCAGAGAAAAGGGAAACATCTCCATGTGTCTACTATAGTACTTCCTCCAGTCTGGAGTTTGATATCTGTTCAATCATCAATTCATATCTGTCCCCTGCATTAGCCTGCATAGTGCAGAGTACATACTTAGAAGTTCAATGATTGGTGGAAGAAGGTGCTACAGCAGGCTGGGTCCTACAGTTTTTGTTCAGTCAACCAAGCATCAAGCAAAAACATCAAGTGAGGGCCTCTCCTGGGCTAGCAAGCCTGGGAAGGTAATCTATACTCATTTCAGCAGGTCACTCTGTCTGGTTAGTCTTTCTGCTCCTGAATCCATTTACTCACTGTGTAATCTAAGGCAAGCCACTTCATTTCTCTCAGCCTCAGTGGGCAATGGTGGTCCTAGTGTCTCCGCCATGAGGTTGCTTGAGGTGCTGACAGGAGCCACTCAGAAAAGGTAAATTAGTTTCTCTGGTTCCCAGCACCATCTCTCCATCCTCCCCTCAACCCCATATTTCTTTATCTTGATTACTTCATCTGGACCCATTCTTCCAGGGAAAAAACTAAGCCACCTTGATTTGTGCTCACAAAGGCCCAGCTCTCAGCAGTTTAAAGTTATGATTCTCAAAGCATTGCCCAGAGAGCCCTGGGGACTAAGGACTTTCTCAGGGTATCTTCCAGGTATTTGCCTTTCTCTTTCTCTCACGAGGGTATAGAAGCATCTTCAGGAGTGATATGCAATGGCATTATAGCTCTGACAGACCATGACATGTGCACTGCATATTCTTGTGCTTTAAGTCTCTCAGTTCTAATTTCAAATATGTTAAATAAAGGCTCATCAAAGTCCTCAATAATTGTTAATGAATTAATTAGGAATGTAAAGGGATCCTGATACCAAAAGGATCTTGGGACTTGCCAATTTAAACTGGGCTCAAATTCAGGTTCTGTTCCTGAATGACTATAAACCTGGAGAAAATTACTTTAAACATGTGAAGTCTAGTTCTTCTTAAATGGGGAAAGTGGCCCCTTCCTTCTGGGAGGTAGATGGGAGATGCTGGAAATAAAACACAGCAGTGTATTTAGTTGGCAAACCCAGACATCTCTGTGTTGCAGAAGCCTGTTCCTCAGGAGGAAGGCTGCCAGCTCCTTTGCCTGTGCTTTGAGGACCCGGTACCCTGTGGGGTTTATAGAGACTCTTAGCAGCTATTCAGAGTCCAACAAACAAGAACAAGTCAAGCCCCTACCCTGGAGCATTCATACAGCTTGGCACCTTTCCCAGGCTGGCACCCAGTCAGCTCCTTGAGCACATATTTTCCTACATGTCCAAGGTGTGAGAAAAGTAACACATTTGTTGTTGATCTTGTTGGAAAAGGCCTGGTTTTAAAAAGGCAGTGTGTTTTGAATTTGTTGTGAAGTACATTCTGTAATTCCTGACCAAAATACCAACTGATATAAAAGAAGCTCCTTCATGGAAAAAATATTTTGCTTGGAGATGGACCCCTATATGTGCATAAGGGTAAAGTGCTTCTTCCCCAAGTTGGAGCTGAGGTCTAACCATCCCCCCACAGCCATGGAGTCAGCCTTGATTGCCTGAGATACTGCTTCAGAAGGGGACAGAAGCAAAATGTCCAAAGAAAGCCACATGGAGTAAAAGCTCTTCCAACTGAAAAGAGAATTCAGTTTAGTGGTCAGTTATAAAATAAATATACAAAATCTTGTGGCTTGCCAGACTTCCCAAAATAACTATGACAAAATATTTTTGGGGAAAAGCTCCCATTCACAATTCAGTGAGAAATTAGGAATCCTAGGAATAAACCAAACAAGGAAACACACACAGGACAGGACACTGCAATTCTTACCTGAGAAATACAAATTATTTAGTCATTGAAAAAATGTGACATGTCCCTGGGTAGAAAGACATACTATTGTCAAAAATGTGCATTTTCTAGCAAGGAATATTTGAAAAGGAAAACAGGTGGGTGGAGAAATGGGATTATCAGGTATGAAAGCTAAAATCTTGTAAACATTGAATTCCTACTGCAAAAAAAATGGAATGGAAAACCATAGTAAATCTACATGTCAACCTGAGATTATATAAACATTTAATATGTGAAAAGATGACCTTTCAAGTGAGTGGGAAAAGCATGAACTTTTTTCCATAAACAGTTTAGGCAAATGGCCAACCTCTTGAAATAAAGTTAGACTCCTATTTCTTGTTCTAGATGGATTAAAGATTCAAATGTAAAATGAAACCATAAAAACACTAGAAGCATATTTCAGTGAATACTTATGTAATCTTAGGGTAAGGGGAAACTTAATAAACATGAAACCAAAGATTAAAGCAATAGAGGAAGGTAAATAGATTTAACCAGGAAAAACTTCACTGTGTCAATAAATACAAATCTTCTCTTTACATCCTCACATAAATAATTACAAATAAATGTGTGATTTTAAATAGTGATAGAAAGAAAATTTCCTGATTAAAGGGGGTCCTTGGATGGGTCTTTTAAATTTTAATGGTTTTCTATTTATTTTAAGGTTTATTTGAAAAGCACTGGTTTTCCATTAATGGGAGAGCTATGATATTTCATTTTAAATAAATACATTTAAGTAAGAAATTGGTTTGAAGAACAAGACTGATGACATACTAGTACAGCTAGTTCAAGTACATGACAAAAATCATGACCTTGACCAGGGAAATGCCTGCAATTTGAGAGGTGCTATTTTAGACAAGGGCCAGCCATGAAGGGCTTTGGTGGACTGCATTTCAGGACTAACAGAGAGCATTGAGAGAATAAGGGATGCCCATGAAGAGGTGAACAAAATGGTAATACTTGAGCCTGCAGGAGAGAAAAGGGGCCACTCTGGAGGGATTGAAGGCTATCAACAGAGTGGAAGTGAAGGATAAGAATGAAGGCAACCCCAGATCCCCATCCTTGCTGTTGTGGCTCAGTGGATTGAGCGCCAGCCTGAGAACAAAAGGGTGTCCAATTCAATTCCCAGTCAGGGCACATGTCTGGGTTGTGAGCCAAATTCCCAGTAGGGGGCGCGCGGAGGCAACCACACATTGATGTTTCTCTCCCTCTTTCTCTCTCCTTTCCCCTCTGTCTAAAAATAAAGAAAGTGTGTGTGTGTGTGTGTGTGTGTGTGTGTGTGTGTGTGTGTGTAAAGAATGGAGGCATCTCAGCTATGGGAAAAATCTTTAAAGGGAATCCCTTCAGCCCTTGAACAGGGCAGCAATTAGAGGCACAGGCTCTGATGCAGATGTGTTTTCAAATCCCTGCTCATCTTTCCTTCCTTCCTTCCTTCTTTTCTGGGTGCTACATAGGAGTGTTTTCCCATGTTTTAAAATAAATACAGCCTAATGATAGTATGAATTTCAGTAACTCATGACACAATCTCCCTACCCAGATATTGCAGAATCAATGCTGTAAAACAAGCAAAGTTTCAGCAGTGCTGCAAATTAAAACTTGCTCAATGACCCATCAGAACCTCTACAAGCCCCAGTGTGTCAGCACAGCTTGTGGGACAGCCAGCTATTTCATGCCTTAATCCTCCCCTATGTCTATGCTCCATCTCCAGCACTAATTAGCACATGGAAGAGCCTTTTAACAAGTGTCAAATGATATACTCATGGAGCCAGGACATACAGGAGCCTTGTGTCTTGGATTATAGTTTTCCTTCTGGCAAAGGAAGACCTACAGATTGCTGAAAGCTGCAAACATACACTCATTCCTTTATAGGACAGCCACACTACAGGGTCAGAAAGCCCCACCCTCAGAACAGCAGAATCCAATGAAAGTAAAACTATACATAGGCCACAAGGAAGTTGGCAAGAAATGGTTTGCTCAAGTAACCTTCCTCTAAAGAGTCAGAGGGAGAAGGAGAGACCATTCACTCTGTGTGCCAATAAGCACCAGGCCAGATGGCTCTCTCCTCATTTAAGTGATAAATGAGAGAAATGGAGCCTCTGCAAAGAATACAGATGACTGAAGGTTGAAGAAGTTAAGAAAGTTGTCAAAGAACTACACTCACAAGGGCAGAGCATATTAGTTGAAATGACCTATAAAAACCAAATGTAAATTTCAGGAAGCACTGGTGAAGCAATCTCAATAAAATTCTAGAAAACGTGGGAATCTATGGAACAAGGTATAAATGATAAAAATAAGCTGAGATTAAATGGGAGATGCTGAGGTACAGGCAGAAATAATAAGGGACATGGATGGACATTTATGTAGAAATAATTTCAAAGTTATAGAAAAAATTGCAAGAATAAGAATAGCCTAATAAATACCCATTTATTCTTTACCCAGAGTTACCCATTGTTAACATTTTGCCACATGTTAACATTTGGTTTGTCATCTTTTCTCTCTCTCTCTCTCTTTCTCTCTCTCTCTCTCTTTCTCTCTACATTATAAGTAACACAGTCTATAAAATGTGACATTGAATTCATGTGTTTCTCTCTCAAAAGAAAAACGCATTCCACCCAAGATCATTGGGACAGGGGGAAAAGACAACAGATGGCAACCTTTTGGAAGATAGAAGCAGTGATCTCAGGTGCACCTGAATCAGGTTTCTGAATTTAGATTCTGTCTTGTTTTAGAAGGTACAATGGTGCATATACCCTAAATTGTGTAGCTCTGTCCAGGGTTTGAGGTGGCACCTCATAATCAAATACATTAACATTCCTGTGGTCATGATCATGAATATTCATACCAAGTAGGATAAATCAAGATAAATAAATGGCTTCAGTCAGTTTCCATCAAGTTTGGCCACCACATGAGTTCAGGTCAGTTGAGGGTTTTCTGGAAAACAGTTATGAGCAGTATTTCCATTTTCAGACCTTTGTGGACATCAGAAACACAGTCAGGGGACTATGGCTTATCCCTGACACAGCTTAAATTCCATGTTGAAATTAAGCATGGGGAAGAGAGCAAAGAGTGCTGACTTGCTCCACAGAACCAGGCAATCCAGCAGTAAGAGTGACCAACACTTCCAAGGGGGAGTGCACTCCCTGAAGCTGGAAAATAAACGATTTTCTTAAAAGGTTTCAGGAGTCTCCCCTAGAACCATTTGTTGCCCTTTTCCTCACTCCCATTGTGTAGTACTCCACCTGGAACTCCAGGTCTTATTCCTGGGAGAAAATGGAGGAAGAGCATCTCTGAAGAAAAAAGCATTAACCTGAAATCTGAGGGACAGGTGAAAAAGAAAGGAAGCAAAGAACAGTGTGGCCGAAATATGGATATCAGGTAGTGGGCAGGGTCACTTCAAAGAGCAAGTGGGACTGTCCTCTAAGTGCAAAAGTGCAATAAAAGCTGTTAGGATGTTTAGGTTCCAGAGTACCCTGATTTGATTTGCATTTTAAAGAGTTCACCCTTGGTCACTGTGTATAAAGTAGAATGTGGGAGCCACAGGGCCAGGAGAAATCAGCTGGAGATTCCTGAAGCCACCCAGGACAAAGGTGAGCACTGGGACCCCCAGGGCTAGTTGGATACACTCTGGTTGTCTGCTGAAGGTAACAGACATCACTGTTAGCTATCATAGATGGTAGCTGGTAGATGGTAGATGATAGATGGTAGCTATCATAGAATGATTCAGAACTGGCCTCAGGTGTAGGTTCACTTGATTTGAATTTTACTACCTAATGCTTAATCAGATGAATCAGTGTTTAAAAGAACCTGAAAAGGTCTTGACTGCTATAGCTCAATGGGCTAGGCATCATCCTGCAAACCAAAAGGTTGTCAATTCAATTCCAGTTCCTGGTTAGGGCACATGCCTGGGTTGCAGGCCAGGTCCCTGGTTGGGGGTATGCACGAGGCAACCTATTGGTGTTTCTCTCCCTCTCTTTCTCTTTCTCTAAAAAATAAATAAATAAAATCTATGAATGAATGAATGAATGAATGAATGAAGAAAAGAACCTGAAACTGAGCCATATCTAAGAACCCTCTAGTCCTCATATGGCTAAGTGATTCTCCACTGCTGAGATCCCTTACCATGAGCATTCACATTGGCCCCATATCTTCACATCCTGTACCAAAATAAACAGTGCATACCTACTGAAAATCTTTCAAATTTATTTTTTAATCCTATAATGACAAAGACATCATTTTTACACAGATGATATTTGAAGGGTATATTTTTCCTATTGAATTTAAGAGCACTTTATATATTCCAGATCTTAAAATATCTGCAAATGTCAAAATTATTAAACTGTTTTTCATTTCAACGTTTAACTTTATTGAGAGGCCTTTTGTCCTGTGGAAATTTTAGTTTTCATGTGGACAAATCCATCCAACTTCTCTTTTTCAGCTGGCTAATAGTCTTCCCCAAGCCAAGTTTGTAGAATTAGTTTCCTATGTTTTCTTCCAGTTCCTTTAAGGTTTTATTTTCACATCTTAATATTTAATCTCTTAGAATAAATCTAAATTTTAGGATTTAGGATTTAGGACTCATTGAGTCCAATATCATTGACTAAATAATCAATTTCCTTGATTTGCAATGCCACTTTGATCATCTACTATAGGCCCAGGAATGCACAAGGTTGGTTCTTGTTTCCATGTTTTCATTCATTTTTTCTATCTACCTTTTCCTGCATCTGTCAGGGTGCTTTTAATCCCTGTATCTTTCAAAATGATTATTATATCTGACAGATAATTTCCATTGCCCTTTTTTATTTCAGAAACATCTAGGCCATTCTCAAACATTTATTCCTTCTGAAGAAATTTAAAATCAGTTTTTAAAATTTGAAAAAATTCCATTAGAATTTTGAGTGTGGCCAAAATGTATTTGTAGATTGACTTAAAAGAAATCACTGCCTTTAAAATATTGTCTCCTCTCTCCCATCCAAGTGCTAACCAGGCTGACGCTGCTTAGCTTCTGAGACCAGATGTGATTGGGTATGTGACTGGAGAGCATTATGCTAAGTGAAATAAGCCAGTCAGTGAAACACAAATACCATATGATATCACCTATAACTGGAACCTAATCAACAAAACAAGCGAGCAAGCAAAATATAACCAGAAACATTGAAATAAAGAACAAACTGAGAGTAACCAGAGGGGAGGGGGGAAAGGGATAATGGGGGAAAATAGGGGAAGGTCTGGGTCCATCAAGGAATATTTATAAAGGACACATGAGCAAAGCCAAAGGGGATAGGTTCAAGGGTCGGAGGCAAGGATGTGTGGGGTGGGGGGCTGTGGTGGAGTGAAAATGAAGACAACTGTACTTGAACAAAAAAATAAAATATTGTCTCCTTCTCTAGGAAAATCACTGCTTTTTGAGGACATTTTTTGTCCTTTGTTAACTTTTATTGTTGTTGTTTTCCTAACATGGGTGTTTGTAAACTTGATTTATTTTTGCAGTAACAGCTTTATTGAGATACAATTTATATATCATACAATTCACTAATTTCAAGTGTACAATTCGGTGGTTTTTAGTATATTCACAAAGTTGTGCAGTTATTACCACATTTAATTTTAAAACATTTTCACCTCCTCAATAAGAAACTCTGTACCCTTTAGCTCTTACCTACCCCTCCTCCCCATTGATTATCCACTCCCAGTCCTAGACAATAACTAATCTGCAGCCTGTACATATTTACCAATTCTGAATCTTTCACATAAATTAAATCACATAATATGTGCTCTTTTGTGATTAGTTTTATTCACTTAGCATAATATTTTCAAGGTTCAGTTTTGTTATAGAATTTATCAGTACTTCATTTTTTTTCATGGTTAAATAAAACTTTATGCCACATTTTGTTTATTCAGCCATCATCATTCAATTGGCATTTAAGTTGTTTTTACCATTTGGCTATTATAAATAATGCTGCTAAGAGCATTTGTGTATAAGTTTTTATGTGCCCATATGTCAATTCTCTTGAAAATAGAATTGCTGAGCCAAATGGTAAGCTGTGTTTAATCTTTTGACTAGGTTTTTTGTTAAACTGTCAGATTGTTTTCCAAAGTGGTTGTCTCTCATGACATTCTTACCAGCAGTATATGATGGTTCCGATTTCTCCATATCTTTGCTAACACTTGTTATTATCTGACTTTTATTAGAGATATTCCAATGTGAAGTGGTATCTCATTGTGATATTGATTTTCATTCCACTGAAGACCAAAACTGTTGAACTTTTCTTCATGTTCTCATGAACCATTTGTACATCTTCTTTGGAGAAATATTTATTAAGATACTTTGCCCATTTTTTAATTGTGTTATTTGTCTCTTTGTTATTGAGCTGTGTTCTTTATATATTCTACAAACAATTCTTTTGTCAAATACAGGATTTTCTAAATATTTTCTTCCATTCCATAGATTGTATTTTCACTTTTTTAAGAGTGTCCTTTGACTGATGAAGATGGCCATGTAGGTAAACACAGCTCACATCCTTCCACAACCACATCAAAATTACAATGAAACTATAAATCAACCATCATTCATAACCATCAGAAATTAAGCAGAATGGAAGTCCTACAACTACAGAATTAAAGAAAAAGCCACACTGAGACTGGTAGGAGGGGTAGAGACACAGAATGTGCTGGTCCCACACCTGCATGTGGTGGATAAAGATCAGGAGGGATATCTCAGAAGAGAGGGCTCCCAGACCCACACCAGGCCCCCTGGCCCAGGGTTCCAGTGCCAGGAAGATAAATGTCCCTAACTTCTGGCTGTAAAAACCAGCAGGGATCAAGGCTGTGGAAGACTGAAACTTCTGGGGTCCCAGACAGTGCTTCTTAAAGGGCCATGCACTGGCTTACTCAGGCTCACTCTCTCTGAGCTCCAGCATAGAGACATCAGACTGAAAAACATACAGGGAGGTATTAAATTGTCTGACATCAGAATGAAAGCTGGGGAGCAGCTTTCTCCAAGAAAAAAGTGCTAGCAGACTCCATTATTCCTTTTCTGAACCATTCCCCAACAGTCACACAGCTGACAGGCAGGCACCATATCTGAGACTTCATCAACCTGGTTCATACTGTTTTCCCTACCCTGGTGATTCCCTGAGGCCCTGTTCCACTCAACTTTTGGGCCCACTCAAACTATTTGGAGTCATTTTTTCCATATGAATATCTAGTCTTAACCCATGCTTCAGATTTTCCTAAAATCTCTCAAATAAGCAGCATCTGGCTTCACCAACCCCTGTACTCCTTATTAAGTTGCCCCAGTATGGGCACTAGTAGCAGCTGGCCTTGGTTCGCAGCTTGGCCTCACTGGAGCAACACCAAGTCCAGAATGATTAGCAACCATCTGCAAATCACTTTGTAGCTTATGCCAGGTAGTTCTAGACAGAACACAGGTGGTGGCTGATCTTGATGTGCCAGTAAAAACCAAAGCTTAACTATAAAATGAGGATGTACACAGCTCATGTTGTGGGTTCATCCTGAGTGCCCAGCTTTGGTGGTAAGGCAGGCTATGCCACTGGACCCCACAAGACATCTACTACATTAGGCCACTCTACTAAACCTGGGAGATGTAGCAGCTCTATCTAATACATATAAACAAACACAGGGAGCCTGCCAAAGTGAGGAGACAAAGAAACATGTCCAAATTAAAGAGCAGAACAAAGGCCAGAGAAAAAACAAACAAACAAAATGAAAACAAACAATCTGTTACATGCAGAGCTCAAAACACTTATAAGAATGCTCAATGAACTTAGTGAGAACCTCAACAGCATAAAAAAGATCCAGTCAGAAATGAAGGATACACTAACTGAAATAAAGAACAATTTACAGGGAATCAACAGTAGAGTAGATAAAAACCAACAATCAAATCAGTGATTTGGACTATAAAAAAAGCAAAAAACAACCACTCAGAAGAGCAAGAAGAAAAAGGAATTAAAAAAAATAAGGTTAGTGTAAGGAGCTTATAGGAAAACTTCAAGCATACCAACATTTATATTATAGGGATGCTGGAAAGAGAAGAGAGAAAGCAAGAAATTGAAACATATTGGAAAATATGACAGAAAACTTCCCTAACTTGGTGAAGGAAATAGACATACAAGTCCAGGAAGTGCAGAGAGTCCCAAACAAGATGAACCCAAACAGGCCCACACCAAGACACATCATAATTAAAATGCCAATGGTTAAGTACAAAGAAAGAATCTTAAAAGCAGCAAAAGAAACTCAATTAGTTACCTACAGGAGGTTCCCATAAGGCTGTCAGGTGATTGCTCAAAAGAAACTTTGATGGCTAGAAGGGACTGATAAGAATATTCAAAGTAATGAAAAGCAAGTAACTACAACCAAGATTACTTTATCCAACAGTTATTATTTAGAATTGAAGTACAGATAAAGCACTTCTCAGACGACGACGACGACGACGACGACAAAGAAGAAGAAGAAGAAGAAGAAGGAGGAGGAGGAGAAAGAAGGAGGAAGAGAAGGAGGAGGAGGAGGAGGAAGGAGAAAGAGGAGGAGGAGGAGGAGGAGGTAAAAAATATGTACAATAAAATGGCAATAAATACATGTCATTGTATTTGTCAATGGCAATAAATACATATCAATAATTGAATCTAAATAAATAAATAAATAAAAACATTGAAATAAAGAACAAACTGACAGTAACCAAAGGGGAGGGGAGAGGGGGATAACAGGAGTAAGAAGGGGAAGAGTCATCAAGGAACATGAATAAAGGACCCATGGCAAAACCAAAGGGGATTAGGATTGAGGGTGGGAGGTGGCAGTGGGTGGGGTGAGGGACGGTGATGGGGGAAAAGGGAGACAACTGTACTTGAACAAAAATTTTTAAAATCTTGTAAAAAATAAATAAGTAAATAACAAAATAAAGAAGCAGAACAGAAACAGAATCATAGATATAGAGAACATTCTGATGGTTGTCAGATGGGAGGGGTTCAGGGAGATGAGCGGAAAAAGGTGAAGGGATTCAGTACAAATTGGTAGTTACAGAATAGTCATGGGGATGTAAAGTACAGCACAGGGAATTAAGTAGCCAAAGAACATATATGCCTGACCCATGGACATGAATAGGAGAAGTGTGGGGATTGCCTGAGGGAGTGTGGAGGGAGGGGGGAGGGGAGAAAAGAGAAAAAAATTGGGACTACTGTAATAGCATAAATATTAAAATATGATTTTTTTTAAATTGTGTCCTTTGGAGCACAAATATTTTTTTTTAATTTTGGTGAAGTCCAATTTATATAGTTTGTTGTCATTATTATTGTTTATGGTTTTTGGTATTATATCTAAAAATCCATTGCCAAATCCAAGGTCATGAAGATTTACTCCCATGTTTTCTTCTAAGGGTTTCATAGTTTTGGCACTTACATTTAGGTCTTTGATCCATTTATAGTTCATTAATATGATATGATGTAAAGGTCCAACTGCATTGGTTTGCATGAGTCTATCCAGTTGTCCCAGGACCATTTGTTGAAAAGATTGTTCTTTCCAATTAAACTGATTTGGCACTCTTGTTGAAAATTAGGTAACCATAGATACATAGATTTGTTTCCAGACTCTTGATTCTATTCATTGGTCTATATGTTTGTCCTCATGCCAATACCACACTGTCTTACTTGCTGTAGGTTTGTAAGTTTTTAAGTTGGAAAGTGTGAATCCTCTAACTTTGTTCTTTTTCAACATTATTTTGCCTATTCTGAACCACTTGAATTCCACATTAATTTTAAGATCAGCTTGTTGACTTCTACAAGAATCCAGGGACTGACTTATACTGGTAGGCCAATGTGGGAAGTATTGCTATCTTGACCATACAAAGTCTTCTAATCCATGAACAAAGAATGTCTAAGTATGTAAGCAATTACATACTTAGATCCATAATTTCAGTAAAGTTTTGTAGTCTTCACAGTGTAAGTTTCACACTACTTTTTGTTAAATATTGGCCTAAGTATTTTATTCTTTTTGATGTTATTATAAATGGAATTATTTTTAAAATTATTTTATTGTTGTTCAATTACAGTTTTCTGCATTTTCCCCCCACCACTCCTCCCCAACCTCAGCCAAACCCACCTCCCTCCCTTGCTTCTTCCCTCCCTCTTGGTTTTGTCCATGTGTCCTTTATAATAGTTCCTGAAAACCCTTTCCCCCACTGTCCCTTCCCCTCTCCCCTCTGGTTATTGCTAGATTGTTCTTAATTTCAATGTCTCTGGTTATATTTTGTTTGTTTGTTTCTTTTGTTGATTAGGTTCCACTTATAGGTGAGATCATATGGTATTTGTCCCTCACCACCTGGCTTATTTCACTTAGCATAATGCTCTCTGGTTCCATCCATGCTGTCCCAAAGGGTAGGAGCTCCCTCTTTCTCTCTGCTGTGTAGTATTCCATTGTGTAAATGTACCACGGTTTTTTGATCCACTCATTTATTGATGAGCACTTAGGTTGCTTCCAGCACTTGGCTATTATAAATTGTGCTGCTATGAACATTGGGGTGCATACGTTCTTTTGGATTAGTGTTTCAGGGCTCTTAGGATATAGTCTCAGCAGTGGATATGCTGGGTCAAAATGCAATTCCATTTTTATTTTTCTGAGGAAATTCCATACTGTTTTCCACAATGACTGCACCAGTCTGCATTCCCACCAACAGTGCACTAGGGTTCCCATCCTCTCCAACACTTGTTTGTTAATTTGTTTATGATGACCATTCTCACCAGTGTGAAGTGGCATCTCATTGTTGTTTTAATTTGCATCTCTTTGATGGCTAGTGATGGCTATTTTGGAGATCAATCCCTTGTTTGAAGTATCATTGGCAAATATGTTTTCCCACATAGTTAGTTTATAAATGGGATTATTTTTCACAATTTTGTTTTCTTATTGTTCATTAAAATTATAGAGAAACACTGCTGGGAAGTTTTTTGATTACTGCTTCAATTTCGTCAGCTGCCATTGGTCTGTTCATGCTTTCTGTTTCTTCTTTATTCAGTTTTGGAGGATTATATTTTTCTAGAAAATTGTCCATTTCACCTAGGTTTTCAAATTACTTGACATGTAGTTTTTCATAGTAATTTCTTATAATCCTTTGTATTTCTGTGGTGTCAGTTGTAACTTCTCCTCTTTCCTTTCTGATTGTGTTTATTTGGGTCCTCTCTCTTTTTTCCTTGATGAGTCTGCTTAAAGTCTTGTCAATTTTGTTTATCTTTTCAAAGAACCAGATCCTGGATTTATTGATCCTTTGAATTGTTCCTTTGGTCTCTATGTTGTTTAATTTTTCTCTCATCTTGGTTATTTCCTTCCTCCTACTTGCTCTGAGCTTTCTTTGTTGTTATTCCTCTAGTTCTTGTAGGTGTATGGTTAGATTGTTTATTTGGAATGTTTCTATCATTTTAGGAATGCCTGTATTGCTATGAACTTCCCTCCCAGGACTTCTTTCACTGTGTCTCATAAGTTTTGGAATGTTGT
The DNA here is from genome assembly GCA_004024845.1 of Tonatia bakeri. Lineage (NCBI taxonomy): Eukaryota > Metazoa > Chordata > Mammalia > Chiroptera > Phyllostomidae > Tonatia > Tonatia bakeri. The sequence goes on from PVIA01004601.1 coordinate 89,383, forward strand.
GAGTTCATTTTCATTTGTTCCCCAAAACTTTTTGATTTCTTCCTTGATGTCATTATTAGTCCATTAATTGTTTAATAGCATGCTATTCAATTTCCATGAATTTAAGTGTTTTTGAGGTTTTTCCTTGAGTTTGGTTTCTAGTTTCAGGCCTTTGTTGTCTGAGAAGATGTTTGCTGTGATGTCAATTTTCTTGAATTTGTTGAGGCTTGTTTTGTGTCTTATGTGGTCTATCTTTGAAAATATTTTATGTGTATTGGAAAAGAATGTGTATTTTGCTTCTTTGGGAGGAAAGGTTCTATATATATCATTTAAGTCCATTTGATCTAGGGCATTGTTCAATGCCACAATATCCTTGTTGATATTTTGTTTGGAAGATTTGTGCATTTTTGACAATGTGGGGTTAAAATCTCCTCATATAATTGTGTTGCTGTCTATATCTTCCTTGTAGTCCTCCAAAATTTTCCTTATATATTTGGGTGCTCCTGTGTTGGGTGCATATATGTTTATGATGTTTTATGTTTTTGATGGATTCCTCCCTTAAGTATTATAAAATGCCCTTCTGGGTGTCTTTTTATGACCTTAGTTTGAAATCTATTTTGTCAGATATAAATGTTGCTACCCTGGCTTTTTTTTTTCCTGTCTGTTTGCTTGGAATATTTTTCTCCAGCCCTTCACTTTCCATCTGTGTGTCTTTTGTTCTAATGTGCATCTCTTGTAAGCAACATATGTCTGGGTCATATTTTCTTATCGATTCAGCTACCCTATGTCTTTTGATTGGAACATTTAACTATTTACATTTAAGGTTATTATTGATAGGTACTTATTCTTTGCCATTTTACTCCCTTCGTACCTTTTGTTCCTTTCTCTCTCACTGTTTTTCTTCCTCTTCTTAAAGTATTCCCTTTACCATATCTTGCAGTGCTGCTTTGGTGGAGGTGTATTCTTTTAGACTCCTTTTGTTTGGGAATCTCCTTATTTGGCCTTCCATTTTATTTGAGAGCCTTGCCCAATAGAGTAGTCTCAGTTGTTGGCCTTTGTTTTTCATTACTTGGAATATTTTTTGCCATTTCCTTCTGGCTTGTAATATTTCTGTTGAGAAGTCAGCTGCTAGCCTTATTGGGGCTCCCTTGTATGTTACTTCCTGTTTCTACCTTACTGCCTTTAAGATACTCTCTTTTTCTATAAATTTTGCCATTTTAATTATGATGTGCCTTGCAATGGGCCTCTTTGGATTCATCTTGAATGCCACCCTATCTGTTTCCTGGACTTTTGCGGTTTTTTCGCTCATCAAATTAGGGAAGTTTTCTATCATTAGTTTTTTTTTTAAACTGATTTTCTATCCCTTCCTCATCTTCTTTTCCTTCTGGTATTCCTATTATATGGATATTATTCCATTTCATGTTGTCCTGCAGTTCCTTCAACCCCTTTTCATCTTTTTTCAGTCTTTTTTCTTTTTCTTGCTCTTTTTGGTAGTTTTTTTTCTATTCTGTCCTCCAGCTCACTGATTCGGTACTCTGCTTTATTGAGCCTGCTTTTGATTCCTTCTACTGTGTTCTTCAATTCAGAAATTGTATTCTTCATTTTTTCTTGGTCCTTGTTGATTGTTTCTATGTCCTTTATTATGCTGATATGGTTTACAGTAAGTTCCTTGTAAGATCCCTGTAGTTTTTGGTAATTTGCACTGAGTTCATTGATCTTCATTATGGCCATTGTTTTGAACTCAATACCTGATAGTTGACTTGCCTTTATTTCATTTATCACTCTGTCTGGAGATCCCTCCTTTCTTTTCAATTGGACGTTGTTTCTTTGTCTCCCCATAGTAGGGGAGACTCTTGTTGTTTGCTTCTGTTTCTTAGATTGATCTGTTTTGACTTTGTGACTTTGTGGTGTCAACTTCTATGGTGGGAGCTCTGTCAGATTCAGTGATGCAGTCTCCTTGATCACCTGAACTTGATGTTCTTGGGATGTCCTTTATACTTTTATGTTGGTTCTCTAGATGTAGTTGGGTTTTGATTGTTGTTGGGTCTTTCCTTGGTGGGTCCTTCCCTCCAGCTAGTTGGCTGAGGGTCACTCTGCCCACCACATCTTGTGTGCTGTTGTGCAGGTGCTGCCTAACAAAACCACAGAGCCCAAGAAACAAACCCATACCCACATATATAACTCCCCCCTAGAACCCCACTATCAATAGCAAATGAACCTGTAACAGGATTATATAATAGGTGTGTAAGAGGATTAAGATTATTATAAGGAAGAATGATGGATACGAGATGACCTACTGATAGAGAAATGATTTTGAGAGGGTAGAGGGATGAGCAGTAGTAAGATTTGGGAGTTGGAGCAATGGAAGAAGAGAAGGTAAAGTTTATCTCATGAATGAAGAAAGGGAATGAAGAGTGTGGAATGGAGTATAAAAAGGGAAATGTATAATATTAGGGTTAAAAAGAAATAAAAATAGTATAAAATAAAATAAAGAGAGAGAAAAAGGAAGGGAAATATTAAATAATTAATAAAAACAGGAGGCAAATTGGAGAGAAAGATTCACCAGAGTACTATCAACAACAAACAAGCTAAAATTAATATAGGTGGTATGGGAATAAGGGGAGAAAAAAGAAACAAAGAAAAGTCTAGGAGATGTTTAGAGGAATGGGAAGTGATTTTGTAATTATAGAGGGTGAGGGGATACTAAGAGCTGAGGAACAAAAACTAGACTAAGTGAGGGAAAAATTAAAATTTGGAATGTAAAGGAAAAGGAAAAAAGGAGAATAAGGAAAAATAAAACATCAGGGTGAAAAAGAAATAGAAGAAAGACAAAAAAAAAACAGGCTAAGATGGCAGAATTCAAATTTGAGTAAAAAAAAGGGGGGGTAGGAGAGGAGTCCAGTAAAATTTGTTATTTGAAATACCGAATTAGTGAAGCTCTAGAGATAACCTTGAAAAAACAATGCAACACCTACTCTACCCATATCAACCAGCAAATTTTGTTATAGGTATGGAGAGAATGCAGGTATTTTAAGAGCAGGGCAAAAGGATTTGAAATGACCCTTGACAAGAGAATTAGTTTTGAGTGTCTGGACGGAGGAGAAATAGTAAGAGTGTGGAATGGAAACAAGTTGTAACTAGAGAAAAAAACAAATTTGAAATGAGAATATGGCAAGGAAAGAGGAAGGTAAAATGGGCTAAGAGAAGGAAGGGGCAAAATATGTTAATTGAAATATACTATAGTATAAGATCTAGTGACTTATTATATACAAACTTGCTGGACAAGAAATAAATGTTATAAAGCTATGCAGGAAAGAAAATATCACAAATCATGAAGAAGACCACAGTGGCTTTCGTCTCAGTAGCCTCTCGTATTTACCACTGTTTTTTTCTTTCTGGATCTGCCTTTGGTGATGTCAGATGTTGACCCCATTCGACCTTAGCAGTCTGTTCAATATTTCCAGTGATCTGCTGTCACTGGCTGTCTCCTTCAGTTGTTAATGTGGTCATTCTGCACTCAGTAGTCAGGTTTAATCACAGTAGGGCAGGGCTGAATTCCTCCTGGGGTGGGGGCTATTTTTTCCCCTTCTGCTGCTGCTGCTTTGAGGGAAGTGGTCTGCCTGAGCAGGGTGGTTGCTGCATATGGGGCTGGCTCAGCACTGATCCCAGTGGCTACTTTCTCAGTTCTCTCCCTAAAGCCTCCATTCCCATCTCTCCTCAAGTCTCTGGTCCACTCTACCCACCTCTGATCTACTGTCTCTGGCTATCTCCTTCAGTTGTTCATCTGGTCACTAGGACTCAGCAGTCAGGCTTAAGCATTAAAGTGCCAAGGCAGAGACCCTACTGGGCTTAGGGCAATTGTTTCCCCTCAGGCTACTGTCACTTGAAGGGGAGTGGTCTGCCTGAGCACAAATGCTGCTCTGGTCTGGAGGATGACTCAGTACTCTCTGTTATCTCCCCAAGGCTTCTGTCCCCATCTCTCCTCAGGCATCTCCAGCCCACTCTGCCCCGACCTTTGCTGGAGCCCTGAGTAAGTGGCTGCAATTGAAAATTTGTGTGTTGGCCCTTTAAACAGCCCTTGTGTCTCCAGCATTCATCCCTGGCAGAGTTTAACTGTGTACTTTTTAGGCCCTGGTGTTCTAGGCTGGGAATCCTAGCTTAGGGTTTAGACCCCAATCTTCTTTGGGGGATCCAACCAGCTGCTTAATTATCACACAGACACTGCAGCATGTGGGAACCCAGCCAGCCCTCTCGAGTCTCTACCACACTCCTTACCAGACTGGTAATGTCTGAAGTTATATGCTTCTCTCTGGCTATTGCTCAGTTGTTTGTTCCAGGTGGTTTCTTCACAATTGAGTTGTAATTCCAGATTGGTCCTGGGAGAAGGTCAGTGTTACTTCCATTCACTCCTCCACCATCTTCCTTCTCCCTCAATGTTATTTTATATTAGCTTCAGGTTTTCAGCATAGTGGTTAGACATTCATATAATTTATGAAGTGATCCACCAATAAATCGAGTATGTACCTGGAACCATACATAGTTATTATATTATTGACTATATTCCCTACACTTCACATTACATTCAGTGGCTATTTCCTAAATACCAGTTTGGAAGTCTGAATACATTTACCTTTTTCACCCAGCTCCTGAACTCCCCTCCCATCTGAAAAACATCAGCTTGTTCTCTATATCTCAGTCTTTTTCTCTTTTGTTTGTACATTTATTTTGTTCTTTAGATTCCACATGTAAGTAAAATTATATGGTATGTGTCTTTCTATGTCTAACTAATTTCACTGAGCATAATAATATCTAGGTCCATCCATGTTGTCACAAATGGTTAGATTTCATTCCTTTTAATGGCTGGGTAATATTCCATTGTATATATGTATTACATCTTCTTTATCCAGTCATCCATTGATGGATAGTTAAGTTGCTTCCATATTTTGGCTATTTTAATAGACACTGCAATGAACATAGAGGTACATATATCTTTTTGAATTAGTGTTTTGAATTTCTTCAGATGGATACCCAAACTTGGAATTTCTGGTTAAGAAGGCAGTTCCACTTTAAATTTTTTAATAAACATCCATGCCATTTGCCATAGTGGCTGTACAAATTTGCAGTCCCACCAACACTGCAGAAGGGTTCATTTTCTCTACAACCTCACCAACACTTGTTGGTTGTTGATTTTTTTTATTGTTGTTCAAGTACAGTTGTCTCCATTTTTATCCCACCATGCCCCCTGCCCCACCCATCCCCACCTCTCACCCTCAAACCTACTGACTTTGTCCATGTGTCCTTTATACATGTTCCTTGATGCCCTTCCCTTATTATTCCCTATTATTCTTCTCCCCCTTCCTCTATGGTTACTGTCAATTTATTCTTTGTTTCAAATTCTCTGGTTATACTTTGCTTCCTTGTTTGTTTTGTTTATTAGGTTCCACTTATAGGTGAGATCATATGGTATTTGTCTTTCACCACCTGGCTTATTTCACTTAGCATAATGCTCTCCACTTCCATCCATGATGCCATGAAGGGTAGGAGCTCCCTCTTTCTTTTTGCTGCATAGTATTTCGTAGTGTAAATGTACCACAGTTTTTTTTTTTATCCACTCATTTACTGGTGGGCATTTAGGTTGCTTCCAGCACTTGGTTATTGTAAATAATGTTGCAATGAACATTGGGGTGCACAGGTTCTTTTGAATTGATGTTTCAGGATTCTTAGGGTGTAGTCCCAGCAGTGAAATTGCCAGGTGAAAAGGCAGTTCCATCTTTAATTTTTTGAGGAAAATCTGTACTGCTTTCCACAGTGGCTGCACCAGTCTGTATTCCCACCAGCAGTGTGCTAGGGTTCCCTTTTCTCAATAACCACCCCAGACCCTGTTGTTTGCTGATTTGGTTATGATGGCCATTCTCACTGGTATAAAGTGATACCTCATTGTGGTTTTAATTTGCTTCTCTCTGATGTATAGTGATGCTGAGCATCTTTTCATATGTCTCTGGGCCCTCCGTATGTCCTCCTTGGAGAAGTGTCTGTTCAGGTCCTTTGCCCATTTTTCAATTGGGTTGTTTGCCTTCCTGGAGTGGAGTTGCATGAGTTCTTTATATATTTTGGAGATCAAACCCTTGTCCAAGGTATCATTTGCAAATATGTCTTCCCATATAGTTGATTCCCTTTTCATTTTAATGCTGTTCTCTTTAGCTGTGCAGAAGCTTTTTATTTTGATGAGGTCCCATTGGTTTATTATTTCATTTATGTTCCTTGCTTTAGGGCATATATCAGTGAACATACTGCTACATGGAATATCTGAGATTTTCCTGCCTATGTTCTCCTCTAGGAATTTTATGGTGTCACAACTTATATTTAAGTCTTTTATCCACCTTGAATTTATTTTTGTGTATGGTGCAAGTTGGTTGTCAAGTTTCATTTTTTTGCATGTAGCTATCCAGCTCTCTCAACACCATTTGTTGAAGAGGCTATTTTTACTCCATTTTATGCTTCTGCCCTGTTAGTCAAATATTAATTGACCATAGAGACATAGGTTTATTTCTTGGCTCTATTCTATTCCATTGGTCTATGTGTCTATTTGGTTGCCAATTTTTTTTATGACAGTCATTCTGATAGGTGTGAGGTGATATCCCATTGTGATTTTAATTTGCTTTTCTATGGTGATTAGTGATATTGATCATCTCTTCATACATCTATTGTCTATCTTTATATCCTCTTTGGAGAACTGTCTTTTCAGATTGTCTACCCAGATTTTAATTAGGTTGTTTGTTTGAGGTTTTTATTTTTAGTATTAAATTGTATGAGTACTTTATAAATTTTGAATATGAACCCCTTACCAGATGTGTTGTTGGCAAAAAGCTTCTTCCAATCAGTAGATTGTTTTTTGTTTTGTTGATGGTTTCCTTTCTTGTTCAAAATGTTTTGTTTGGTGTAGTCCCATTGATTTATTTTTTTGTTTCCATTGTCCAAAGAGATATGTAAAAACATATCTTATTAAGATAAATGTCAGAAAGTTTACTGCCTATCTCTTCTTCTAGGGCTTTTGTGGTTTCAGGTCTTACATATAAGTCTTTAATTTATTTTGAGGTTATTCTTGTATGTGGCATAAGAAAGTGTTCTAGTTTCATTTTTTGTATGTATCTCTTCAGTTTTCCCAGCACCATTTATTGAAGAGATTGTCTTTACCCCATTGTATATTTTTGCCTCCTTTGTCATAAATTAATTGACCATATTGGTATGGTTTAATTCTGGAATCTCTATTTTGTTCCATTGATCTATGAGTCTGTTTTTATGCCTGTATCATGCTATTTTGACTACTATAACCTTGTAATATAGTTTGATATCAGGTAGCATAATCTCCAACTTTGTTCTTCTTTCTCAAGATTGCTGAGACTATTCAGGGTCTGTTGTGATTGCATATAAATTTTAGGATCACTTTTTCTAGCCTTGTGAAAAATGTCATTGGTATTTTGATAGGGATTGCATTGAATCTGTAGATTGGTTTGAGTAGTATAGACATTTTAACTATGTTAATTCTTCCTATCCATGAGAACAATACATGTTATCACAGACAGTCTGTCAGAGTACCAGAGAGTGTCTCCCATTGGCCAAGATGGCTGCAGGGAGAGCTTCTTACACTGCACACACAAAATGCTAGAAATATGAATGGATAGTTCCAAGCACAAAAAAACTAGAAAAATAATTGAATAGGAAAAAAGTCTTCCCCTCTCTATCCCTATAAGAGCCTCAGGCTTGATCAGGGAGATGAAATGGTCTTTGAGACAGGAGTCCACTATTCTCCCATGTTGCACAGAACTGAACAAAATTCCTCTTGCACCTGCACCTGCTTCACAAGTTTAGCTCTTGTGTCAGGCAGCTGAACTTCTGTTTTGTTCAGTTTCAGACACGCTTCCATTTATTTAAATCTTCTTCAATTTCTTCCTTTAACATCTTACTATTTTTCTACTACAGATATTTTTTAAAAGAATTTATTAATGTATTTTTAGAGAGAGGGGAAGGGAGGGAGAAAGAGAGGGAGAAAAACATCAATAAGTGTTTGCCTCTTGCATGCCCCCAACTGGGAGCCTGGCCTGCAACCCAGCTGTGTGCCCTGACTGGGAATCAAACCAGTGATCCTCTGCTTCGTGAGCCAGTACTCAACCCACTGAGCCACACAAGCCAGGGCCTACTACAGGTCCTTTACATCCTTAGTTAAATTAATTGCTAGGCATCTTATTTTGACATACTTGTAAATTGAATTGTTTACTTAATTTCTCTTTCTGATAGTTCACTATTTGTATATAAAAATGCAACTGATTTCTGAATATTAATTTTATACCCTGCTACTTTGCTGAATTCATTTATCAGTTCTAATAGTTTTTTGGTAGGATCTTTAGGGTTCTCTCTATATAGCATCATGTCATCTACAAATAATGACAGTTTTTTCTTCCTTTCCAATTTAGATGCCTTTTATTTCTTTTTCTTGTCTGATTGCTGTGGCTAAGACTTCTAATACAATGTTGAATAAAAGTGGTGAAAGAGGACAGCCTGACTTGTTCCTAATCTTATGGAAAACACATTTAGCTTTTTCCGATTGAGTATGATGTTAGCTGTGGGTGTATCATATAAGTTCTTTATTATGTTGAGGTATGTTCCCTCTAGCCCTGTATTTGCTGAGAGTTTTAGTCATAAATGCATGCTGAATTTTATCATATGTTTCTTCTGCATCTGTTGATATGATCATATAATTTTTATTCTTTACTTTTTTATGTGCTGTCATTTGTGGTAATTAAACCAATTTGCATCCATGGAATAAACCTCACTTGATCATGGTATATGATCTTTTTATGTATTTTTGAATATGGTTTACCAATATTTTATTGAGGATATTTTGCATCTATGTTCATCAGGGATATTGGTCTATAATTTCTCTCTCTTGTAATGTCTGTCAACCAGTAGTCATTGTCACTAATTCAACACCAACAGGAATCCCCTATTTAGGGTGCAGTGAAGAAGGAAACTTTATTCAGTGCAAAGCAGCTCAATTATAATACAGCACAGCTGTGAAAAAATAGTATGGCTGTGGGACATCTGAGTTTTGATACATCACAGCTGTGAAAACAGCACATCTGTGAGACAGCCCTGGGGCCAGGCCCATCTTCTGCTAGACAGCTCTGCTAAACAGCTCTGCTATGCTCCTCAGCAGTCTGCTCTTCCATACTGTGTTTTGATCTACTCCATTCTATACCAGTCTACTGTGGCCTGCACTGGTCTGTTCTGGCAATATATCTGCTGTGTTTCACCTCAGCTAGAATAACACAGTCTTCAGTCTTCAGTGAAGAGAAGAGAAAGTGCACTCCCAGAGCCAGAGGGGAGCTGGAATATAGACAGAAGTCCCCACATTAGGTGTTTGATTGGTCTGTTTTTATGCAAATGAAGACTCCAGATGTTCAGTTTGATTGATCCAAAAGGCACTGCCCTGTCTAGTCAGAATAGAACCACTCTGGTTGGTCAGAACTGCAGAGCTCCAATTGGATGGGGAAAAGCCTCAGTCTTATCAGTCAAAATAAGATTCTACAAACTTCTTTACAAGGGCTGGCTCTGATGGAAGAAACACAGTGCAGGCAGGCAGTTCAGTGTGGAGACAGGCAGTTCAGTACAGGTTTCTCCCTGGAGTGCAGTTTGCATGAGAGGCCCCTGTGTGAAAATGGCTGGTAGGCTCTGTTTTTTGTTTGTTTGTTTGTTTTGGTTTGGTTTGGTTTTTAATTTGAATCTTGTTAGCCACCAGGAACTGTTCATAGTAGGTACCTTTTTTTTAGGGTTCACATGTCTTCGGTTTTCAAATCAAGGTAATGCTGGCCCCTTAATATGAGCTTCCCATAGATTTGGGGTTTTCGTTTTCATTTGTCTCAGGGTATCTTTTGATTTCTTTCTTGATCCCATTGTTAACCCATTCATTGATTAGTAGCAGGTTATTTAGCCTCCATGTGTTTCTGTGCTTTTCAGTTTTCTTCTTGTAATTGATTTCTAGAACCATACCATTGTGATTGGAGAAGATGTTTGATATGATTTAAATCTTCTTAAATTTAGTAAGATTTCTTTTGTGGCCTAGCCTGTGGTCTACCCTGAAAAATGTGCCACTGTAAAGAATGTATATTTTGCTGCTTTGATGTGAAATGTCCTAAAATATCAATTAATTCCATCTGGTCTAATATGTCATTTAAGGCTGCTGGTTCCTTGTTGATTATCTGTCTGAATGATCTATCCATTGATGTCAATGGAGTACAAAAGCCCCCTACTATTACTGTATTACTGTCATTCTCTCCCTTTATGTCCATCAATATTGGCTTTATAAATTTATATGCTCCTACATTGGGTGCATAAATGTTTTCAAGGCTTATATCTTTTGGGGGGTTGACCTTTTTCATCTTTATGTAGTGTTTTTCTTTGTCTCTTATTATAGCCCTTGTTTTAAAGTCTATTTTGTCTGATATAGTATTGGTATGTCAGCATTGTATGAAATATTTTTTCGATCCCTTTACTTTTAATCTCTGCGTGTCTCTTTCAATCTGAGGTGGGTCTCTTTTAGGCAGCATATATATAGGTCTAGTCCTTATCCATTCAGTCACCCTATGTCTCTTGATTGAAGCATTTAATCCATTTACATTAAAATGAGTATTAATAAATATGTAGTTATTATTTTGTTATTCATATTTATGTTCTTTTTTCCCTTCTTAAAGAAGTCCCTTTAATGTTTCTTATAATTCTGATTTGGTGGTAATGAACTCCTTTTAGCTTTTCTGTCTGGGAAGCTCTTTATCTGCTCTTTGATTTTAAATGATAGCCTTCCTGGGTAGAGTAGTCTTGGTTGTAGGTCCTTGTTTTTCATCACTTTGAATATTTTCTGCCAATCTCTTCTGGCCTGAAATGTTTCTGACAAATGATAATTTTATGGGAGCACCCTTGAAAGTAACTAACTTCTTTTTTCTTGTTACTTTTAAGATTTTCCTTTATCTCGGCCTGGTAGCATTTTAATTCTGATGTGTCTTGGTGTGGGCCTCTGGGTTCAGCTTGTTTGGGACTCTTTTTGTTTCCTGGACTTCTGTATCTTTTTCCTTTGCCAGCTTAGGAAAGTTTCCAGTCATTATTTCTTCAAATAGGTTCTCAATCCCTCTCTCTTTCTCTTCTCCTCCCTGTAACCCTGTGATGTAAATGGTGTTATAATGGTGTTATACTTAATGTTCCAGAGATCCTTTAAACTGTTCTCATTTAAATTTTTTTTTCTTCTCTGATGGGCATTTTTTGCTACCTAGTCTTTTCAATCACTGATTCGGTCCTCTTCTTCATCTAATCTACTATTGATTCCTTCTAGTATAGTCTTCATTTCAGTTATTGTATTCTTCATTTCTGACTGGGTCTTTTGAGTGGTTTCTGAGTCCTTTTTGTTTCCAATCTCTTTGTGAGAGTTCTAACTGAGTTGGTCTATTCTTCACCTAAGTTCATTGAGCATCCTTGTAATCAGTGTTTTGAAATCTGCATCTTGTACATTGCTTGCCTCCATTTTGTTTATAGGGTTTGTTTGTTTTTTCTGGAGTTTTTTCCTATTCTTTAATTTGGGGCATGTTTCTTTTGTCTTCTTACTTTGGCTGCCTCAGTGTGTTTGGTTCTATGTATTAAGTAGATCTGTTATGTCTTCCAGTATTGGCAGGGTGGCCTTATGTAGTCAGTGTCTGGTGAAGCTTCATGGTGCAGTCTCCCTGGTTACCTGAGCTGAGTGTTCCAAGAGTGTCTTTGTGTGGGTTGTGTGTGCCCTCCTGTTGTAACTGAGCTTTGTTTCTTGTTGGCATGTCAGTTTGTTGGCTTGACCCTCAGGCTGACTGGCTGTGAGGACTGGTCACAAACATAGTGGGTGCTGACCTCATGGAGTAGTATTTGCCCCAGCAGGGATATTGTCTGTGAGACTATCCTTTGGGTGTGCCATTAGTGGATCTAATAGGGTGGTGCTCTGTTGTGGTCTGAAGCTGACCACAAAATGTGGGTTCTGGTTCCTTTTGGGAGGTGCTTTCATGCAGGCTTAGTTTAGCCACTGCCTGTACCCAACTCAGGGCAACCTAGTAGGGGCTACAAATTAATCTGCAGTTGGTAGCTGCCCCTACTTGGCCCAGAGGTGCACAAGAAAAACCACACCATGATGAGACTCTACACTATGACCCAAGTCTGGCTGCCACCAGCACCAGACCTGGGACCACTTAGCAAGAGACATAGGGCACACTGAGGCCAGTTGTCACCTTCCTGGTGGCTGCAGACCATGGAGAGTTTTAAAGAAAGTTTGCATCAAGTGCCAAGTCTGGATGCCCATTAGTTATAGCCACTGAAAGAGCCAGGAGCAGTGTGCAAGTTAGGTGAAGCAAACCTCAGGGGTTCACCAGGGTGGGGTAAACAGTGTTTACCAGGTTAATATGATTCAGATTTGGAGTCTGCTTGCACCTAAGGGCTGTTTGGGGGGTGAGGAGAGGAAGGGGTGGACTTCACACAGGGACAGTAGCAGTACTTGCCCTGAAGGCACATATTTACTTTCCTCCTGTATGTCTCTAGTAACTTTTGGGTTGCTGCCCCCTTGCTGATGCTTAGGGTAAGTTTGTGAATGAGTGAATCTATGCATGAGCCCTTTAATAGGATGCCTGGGTTTCAAGAAGCCCTCCATGGTACCCTGATGGAATCCCCACTGAGTTTGGTGGAGCAAGCCTCAAGGGTTCACCAGGGTAAGGCAGGCAGGGTTCCCAGGTTAATGCAGGTTCAGATTTCACACCAGTCTAAACCTGTAAGCTAGGAGGAAGGAGGACTCAATATAAAGACAATGGTGGCCCTTTCCCTGAAGGCCCAAGATTCAATTCCTCCCCATATGTCTCTGGCATTTTTCAAGCTGCTGTCCCTGTGCTGGTGTTTAGTGTGAGTATTTGTGAGTGAGTGAGTGAATGAGTGAGTGAGTGAGTGAGTGAGTCTGTTTGCAGGCCCTTTAATAAGACATCTCCGTTTTCAGCAGCCTTTTGTCTCATCCTGACGAAATCCCTACTGATTTTCATAGCCAGCTATTGTAAGGACTCCTCTTCCTAGCACTGGATACCTGGACTGGGGAGCCCGATATTGGGCTGGGACCCTTCAATCCTCAGGGGGAGCCTCTGCAGCTGATATATGCTTCCTGATTCTCAACTGCCATGCAGTGGGTATGGGACTAGCCCTTTTCACAGCTCCACTCCTCCTACTGGTCTCAGTGTGGCTTCTTCTTTATATTCTTAGTTATAGGAGTTCCACTAGCTAGTCTTTAGATGTTTCTCCAGGTTGATTGTTCTATAACTTAATTATATTTTTGATATGGTCACAGGAGGATGCAAGCACAGCAGTTACTGTGCCATTTTAAATGGCAGCCTCTTTAGCCTTTTTAAACCAATAATATTAGACCCTTCTTCACACGATTTGCAAAAATAAATTCCAGACATATTAAAGAGTTAAACATGAAAAGGTTTTAGAAACAAATATGCACAAATATTTTTAAAATTAAATAGTGAAGGAGACTTTAGTAAACAAGAAAGCAAGACCAGAAACAGAAAGAAAATGACTGGCATATTTGTGTATGTAACAACTAAATGAATGATGACTTAAAGAAATTAAGAGTAATTGTAGACAAAGAAATTGTTTACTATAGATTTAATGTACAAATGGTTAATACCTATGTTGCATATACATATCTTACAAATCAATAAGAAAACAGGTAATTGAAAAATGGGTAAGGGTCAAACAGACAATTAACAAGGAAACAAGTAAGTGGGGTAACTAAACATGAAAATATGTTGAATCACTCCTAATCAAGAAAGTAAAAATAGAAGACACTAGTTCTCATTTATTTGTTTCATTATGGCCATATTCTACCTGTGGTTTTACAGCCTGTTTTTTTTCTCCATTAACACAAGCACTGGTTAATGATGTCAGGTCTATAGCATGTCAAAATATTCTTTCTATGGATGCCTAAGTTACTTTATTATTCCCTTTGTAACTGAAGTTTGAATTTCTTTCTACTTTACCTTCTATGCTCTGCTGCAGTGAGCTTCCCTATAATACACCCTCAGACTAAATTCTCCCCTAGGGAAGATTGCTGGGCTACAGGGAAAGCACATGAACATTTTGATGCACAGGGACAAACTCAGTTCCCAGGGGCCTGCACAGATGAAACCACCACATGTACCTCCACCACCACCCTGGAGCTAAGAAAGCTTGTCTGTCCCTTCTTGACCCATTAGGGCCTTTCATTCTTTTCTTTTTTTTTTTTCAGATTTAGAGACTTTGTTTACTGTGTGTGTGGTATCAGTTGAGGGTCTCTATATAACTTTTTTATTGGTGTTTAATTACAGTAGTTTGCATTTTTCCCCATTACTCTCCCCTGTCCTACTTACTCCCGACCTTCCATATTCAATTCTCCCCACCCCCATTGTCTTTGTCCATGGGTCCTTTATACAAGTTCCTTGACTTGACCTTTCCCCTTCTTTCCCTCATTGTTCCCCTACCCCTACCCTTTAGTCTGTTCCATGTTTCCATGTCTCCCTTTGTATTTGGTTCATTAGGTTATTTTGTTCATTAGATTGGTCTTATAGGTGAGATCATATGGTATTTGTCTTTTACCACCTGGCTTATTTCACTTAGCATAATACTCTCCAGATCCATCCATCCGTCACAAAGGGTAGGAGCTCCTTCTTTTTTTCTGAGTCATAGTATTCCATTGTGTAAATATACCACAGTTTTTTGATCCACTCATTTAGTGATGGGCACTTAGGCTGTTTCTAGCACTTGGCTATTTTACATAAAGCTGCTATGAACATTGGGGTGCATAGGTTCTTTTGAATTAGTGTTTCAGGATTCTTAGGGTATCCCAGCTGTGGGATCACCGGGTAAAATGCAGTTCCATTTTTAGTTTTCTGAGGAAATTCCATACTGTTTTCCACAGTGGCCACACCAGCCTGCATTCCTACCAACAGTGTACTAGGCTTCCCTTTTCTCCACAACCTTGCTAGCACTCATTGTTTGTTTATTTGTTTATTATGGCCAATCTGACTGGTGTGAAATGGTATCTCATTGTGGTTTTAATACCTTTCATTCTTTTAAAATTATTTCTAAACATCTTGTAACATATACAAATAATGAATCATGTTATATACCTGAAACTAATATGTTATATGTCAATTATATCTCAATAAAAATGATTTCTAAGTTGTATATACTGTTAGCTCATTTTTCTATTAGGGTGCTGCTTTTTTTCTTTTGCTTATTTTTACTGACTTTTAAGAATTCCTTTTAGTTTATCATCTGCCATTTTATGTAGTTATATCTATCAAACTTCTGCTTTATTTGTTTTAGCATTGTTGCCAGGCTTAGGAAGCATTTCTTTCTTCTAAGGCTATGGCAACATCCACCTAACTTTTACCTTGATGTCTCACAGGCCACGGTACTTTCCACTTTGGAAAAGGAATCAACAAGTTGGCTCAGAGCAGCCCTTCCTGCCAGGTGTGGCACAAGGTGTTCTGGAAGGAAGCAGTAGTGATGTCTCTCATATTGCTCGGTAATTTAAAAATGTACACTATTTTTACAATTTAATGTAGTCATTTGATAGAACTACTTCAAAATTGTTATATGAAATTGGCCTCATCACATTCTTACAGTTCTCCCATTCTGTATCTCTACAATTTTTTTTAAAAACAAAAACAAAATTTTGCTTTTCTTCTTACCCAGTGTCACTTTGTTAATGGCCACTGACTTCAGGGAGGATGACAGATTGCTGTATCTGGAACTTTTTCCCCACAATCCCCAAGAATCTTAGCAATGACTACAAAGGAAAGGAAGTTCAATTAAAAGGTTCTAAACAAATGGAGGGACATGTTGCTTCTCACCCTGGCAAAGCTTCCCCAAGGGAAGGAGCAATGTTTGCAGTCCCTTCCAGTGGCTTCCCTACTCAGAACACCAGGAGAGTTTGTCAAATGGCTAAAACCTACTACAGAAGAAATAAAAGGAAGTTTTAAAACAAGCCCAGGCTGTGATTTTCTTAAATGAGAGCAAAAATATGAAACACACAAAATATTCTCCTATGTAGATAGTCCCCAGAAGCTGTGAATATTAAATGGACACCATGTAAAGGAAGAGACTTTTGAGAAACATTCAGAACAAAGTAGGAAAAGAAGTTAAAGGGGAATAAAGGCAAAAAGGAGAATAAATAATGAGGGGTAGAATGGAAGGAAGTGTGCTAGTATCAAAAATAACTGAAACAGGATCTTGAGAAAAATTAGAGTATTATTTTAACTTGTCAAAGCTTATAAGTATACTGCAAATGCAGGATCTTGAATGTTCCAAACCATGGCAGAAATATTGCACACAGGAGGGAAGGAAGCACATGTCTGCAGCTCTCCCAGCTAGTTGTTTCTTCTTCTTCAGACTTTCATGACCACGGTCAAACCAGGTCCAAAGTCAGTTGATGGCTCACCATGCTTGGCTCCCTGGAAGTGCAGGGCTGAGGTCTCTGCTCCAACATTGAGCTCTTCATTACAGGTGATAAGAGTTCTGCTGTGGAGAGATTAAGGGGCCCCAAGGTGACCCCATGTGAGATACATGTGGTTTCCCTTACAGGTTAGTCACAGGATCAGTACATTGCTAGTAGAATCTTCCTACTCCAGAAACCCACTGGGGACTTGCCAGACTGCTGCTGTGCCCTACAAGAGGGGAGAATCAAAGAAAGAAAACAGCTAAATGACTAATTGATTTAATGGGTGTTTCCTGTATGCCAGGCCCTATTTTAGACTCAGGAGATGACAATAGGAAACAAGCAGATTCATGCAAACTGTCCTGTCATGGGCAGATGTTCTAGAAGACCAAGGTTGGTAAATTCAGAAATCAATGAACAAGACAATTTTAGGCAGGGATAAAGACCATAAGGAAATAAGATGAGACAATGAGGGAAACAGCCTGAGCAAAGAGTGGGTTCTTTTGGCCCAGGCAATAGGGTGGCATCTCTAAAGAGGTACCCAGGGGTGGACACACAAAAGGAGGGGACAGGCTGTGGTGGTTGGAATCAGCAGAACCATGGGGGCCCTGGTGAGGAGTGAGGGTGGGGAAGCATTGGAGAGTTCTCAGCAAGGAGTGAGCTAATCTGATAGATGGTTTCAGAGGTTTAATTATCTGCTGGATGAAAAATGGACAGTGGAGGGACAGAGGCAATGTGGGGAGAGGAAGAGAAAGTGATAGGTTGAGGATAGATTTTGGAAGCAGTTCTAACAGAGGAGAGTGAAGGAAACAAAAGATTCAAAGATTGCTTCTCTTTTGGGGGCTGATTTCTGAGATGGGGAAGGACAGATAAAGAGTAGGCTTGAGGTGGCAGGGTCAAGGAAATCCATTGTGACTAACACTTTGGACTGAATTGTATGCTCCTGAAATGTGTATATTGAAGCCCCAATTCTCAATCTAATGGTATTTGGAGATGAGACCTTTGGGAGGTGATTAGATTCAGATGAGATCACGGAGACTAGAGCTTGATAGATTTCTCTCTTCTATGTGAGGACACAACAAGAAGGTGCCTGTCTGCAAACCAGAGACCAAGCTTTCCCCAGGAATTTAATTTGCCAGTACTTCTATCTTAGACTTCCAGCCTCCAGAATTGTGAGGAATCAATGTCTGTTAAATTAAGCCATCCAGTCCGTGGTATTTTGTTGGGGCAGCCCAAGCAGACTAATATAGACAGGTAACATTCAACAGGACTCCTCAGCCATTATTTCTGAATAGGTTAGACATTCCTGTTTCCTGTGTAAGCCTCACATCTGGTGACCACAGGACCTGGACCTTTGGGGAGAGGCCCAATTTCAGATGTGCTGTTGATCATCAGATTTTCAATGCCAATCCTTGTTCAGAACCACCATCACCCATAGGCTCACACAGACCCTTCCTACTGAAGATCATGAAAAAATGTGTTACTTCATGACCACATTAACCACTGTGCCTGTCCCTCTGGCACTGAGGCCCAAAACATTCTGGGTGGATACCTGGGGGAGAGTACTGTTAGGAACCACCCTGACTGGTATCAAAAGCTGAAACCCCCACCAAGACTAAGGCTGAGGGAACAACCTTGGAACCATAAGCCAGCAAGGAGACAAAAGCTTATCTCCCTGGCAGGAGCACCACTTCTGCTCCTTTTACTTCACTCTGCCTGGCCCCCAATGCTTGGTCAGTTAGCCAATGATGGGTAAGAGTCCCCAAGGGGGGAATGACCTAAGACAGGCATGATCACATGGGAGGCCCCCAAGGAAGGACTTTAAGGGCGACAGCAAAAGGGGGTGATGGACCCTTGCCCCTCGGCTTTGACAAAGCCTGAGTCTTCATTGTCTGCGAGAAAATCTCCTAATCTCTTGGCTGCCTTACTTCCCTTGCTCCACCTAAGCCTGAAACAATGACAGAGGGTGGTACAGCCCTGTGCTGGAAAGGGCAGGTTTCCTGGGTGATCAGGCCTAAGAAAGAATATGTAAAATCCTGTGAAACCTGCTTTGTTTAGAATGCTCTCAGTTGAATGAGAAGGGTACAAGGAGGAAGTAAGATTGTTCCTTAAAGTCTTTTACAGCTCTCTGACCCTGACTCAAAATAGGCCCTCAGACTTCCTTGTTGTCTATTGTTTGATCCTTTCTTCCTGGCAATGAGTAATGAGCTTTACCTGAATTCTTATGCAAACAAACCCATTAAAAGCCTGCTTGGATGGGGGAATGAGGCACTCTCCCTAGGGAGGGTGGCCTGGTGCTCCCCACTAGAGAGAGTGACCATTTCATCCCTATTTCTCCACAGGATTTGGTTGGCTCTGTGTATGTTTTTCTCATGTTTTGATGAGCCATCTGCAGCATTCCACGGTCACTGCAGGTCAGTGGCCGCAACAGAGTACCAAGCAAGGACACTGAGCACATATAATTATTCACGCCCACACCCACTACTTATTTCTAACGGTGAACTCATGTGTTTAAAAAGTTTTATTCCAGATAATGTTAGACTTAGAGAAGAATTTGCAAGATTAGTACAGAAAGTTCCTTACCCACCCTTCACCTAGCCTCCCCATCATATTAACATCTCCCACAATCATGGCATATTTGTCAAAGCTAACACATGATCATAGCCACTGTCCTATTATATGGACTACAGGCTTTATTTGGATTTCACTAGTTTCCCAGTAGTGTCTTTCTTTTCCAATATCCCATCCAGAATCCCCCATTACATTTGGTTGTCATGACTCTTTAGTCCCCTCCAGTCTGTGTCTGTTCCTCAACCCTTCCTTGCCTTTCAGGATGCCTGTGAAAAGTGCTGGTTTCTTAGTCTAAAATAATCGCACCATTTGGTCTGAATGATGATTTTTTATGATTGGACTGAGACTGATGCATTTTCAGCAATTCTGTAGCAAGACCACAGAACTGAGGTGTTCTTCTGGTGTGTCCTATTAGAAGGTATGTCATGGCACTGTGTTTTATAACTGTGATGTTAACTTTAATTCCTAGATAAAGTGGCATTGGCCTGGACTTTCCTCTGCAAACTTATTATTGTCTACTTTATAATTACTAAACATTGCAGGGGAGATACTTTGAGATTCTGCAGATATCCTGTTTCTAGTTAAACTCTTACTCACTAATTTTAATACCTATCAATGGATCTTGGATGGGACAGTTACTACAACATTCTAGTGGTGATCTTTATGTCTCATTTCTTTTGCATCTGTTAATTGGAATTTGTCTGAAAGAAGATAAATGGTAATGAAAAAAATACAATAAAAATAAAGCAAGGGGGGAAAGAAGACAATAACAATAGCTTAGGTTTTTCTATAGCTCAGTTAATCCTTAGAACTTTAAAAGCAGATATTATTTTTGAAGATATATATTTTTATTGACTGGAGAGAGAGAGAGAAAGAGAGATGGAGGAGAGGGATGGACGTTAGTGGTCCTGGGGGGGATAAATTATATTCTCTAAACTTCTGGTTCCTTATCTCCAAAGTGTAGAAAATATAGCACCTACTTCAAAATCTTGTTCTGAGGAGAATACAGATTAATCCATTAAGGGGGTTGACACCTCAAATAGTAAAAGTTGGCTGCCATAATTGCCCACTGTTTTCAGGGGGTGTTAATCTTCTTGCTTACTGGTTTGGAAAAACTCTTTACATATTAAGGGTATTAACTTTCTGAACAAACATTTATTTTTTCTGATAGATTATTTGTTTATCCACTTTCTTTGTGGTGATTAATCTTAAACTGAATTTCTAAAATTTTGTATTATATGTTTTCCATTACCATTTAGTCCCCTTACACTCCCGCTCCCACCATAATCACCACGCTGTTGTCCGTATCCATAAGTCCTTTTTCCTTTTTGCTCAATCCCTTTCCTACTAACCTCCCCCTGCCCTTAGCTGTCATCATGCTCTCTATCTGTGAATCTATCTTTATTTTCCTTGTTAGTTCAGTTTGTTCATTAGATTCTACATATGAATGAAATCATATGGTATTTGTCTTTCTCTGAGTGGCTTATTTCACTTAGCATAATTAGTCATAGAAATGTTTTCATTTTTGTTTTCTGATCTTAGTGTTATCCTTATAAAGGTCTGCTCTGTTTTATATTTATTAAAAGAGCCACTTAATTTTTTATAGTATGGCATTTTAATGGCTTTATTAATTTTCATAGTTAAGCTAGAATTTATTTTTATGGAAAGCATGATGTAAAGTAGTCAACTTTAATTCTCTTTCAAATGATAAGCCTATCGACCTAACACCACTTTTTAATTTATTCTCACCTCACTATTTTAAAATGTTAAATTTTATCACATGACAGTGACAAGAAAAAGAATATCTGAGATGCCCTAAATTAAATTACAGCAGGCTTCAGGGTGGGAGGAAGAGACAAAAGAGGTTAATTAGTTAACAACTGTAGGACAAAAACCAACAAAAGACTGCTCACACTTCTGAGTGTATGTTGGAACTCTCAATTAACTTCCAGGTGGCTATTTCTATGGTTATCTAAAGAGAATAGTCAGGTACCACCAACCACTAGGTGCTTCTATTTCTTGCTTACACATGAACTTTCCTGACTATTTCCTACCAACTGAAAGGAGCAAATACTTCTTCCTTAAGGACTATACACCTATCCCAGAACTAGCCCCACTTCACCTTCCCCCACCCCTTTTACCTTTAGCCAGTTAAATTTTTTTCAAAACAACTACATCATTCTTCCCCAAACTGTTTTCATAAAAGTGTCTGTCATCTCCTGGCCAGCAGACATCTTGTCTTCCCATCTCTCCAAGCTGCTGGTGTTATAGACTGAATTCCCGGGACCCAGTCCTTTTGGGACTAGCATATGGCTCAATAAACCTTTTCTTTTAGAAAAGCTTTTGGCCATTAAAGTTTTTGTTTAACAAGAGGTTTCACAGAAATTTGAATCCTTTTATATGTGTGCAATCCAGTTTATTCTATATTAAGGTGCAATATAGTTGTACGCTGTGATTTCTGACTGGGCAAGTCCCACCCCATTATCATGGAGCAATCAGAAGAGTGGTTAGGGCAGCAGCTGCACACTTGAGCCCCAGATCTCAGTCTGAACTGGGGGACAATGCTGGGAAGGCTCTCTACACATAGCCAGTGCACATGATCTCAGGCAGACCCAGCAAATGTTCCAAACCAGTTTTCTGATAGGCAAAGTGAGTGTAAACTCCTACTTTTTTCTTTCAGGGAGTGTTGAGAGGATCAAGCAGGATTAGCTAAGACCAGTCAGAACTGGTAGGAGTTATAGGGCTACAGTGTGACCTCTCAAAATTTATATTTTGAAGCCCTACTCTCCAGCACCTCAGAATGTTACTGTATTTGGGGATAGGTTCTTTTAAGAGGTAATAAAGTTAAAATGAAGTCACTAGGATGGGCCCATAAATTAATCTGTTTGGTGTTTCCTTATAAGAAGAAGAGATTAGGACACAAACAGGTACAGAGTAAGGACCATGTTAGGACACAGGGAGATGACCATCTACAAGCCAAGGGGATAATCACCTTGATCTCAGATTTCCAGCCTCCAGAACTGTGAGAAAAGAAATGTCTGTTGTTTAAGCCATCCTGTGTGTAATACTTTCTTAAAGCCTGCGCAAATGAGTAGGGTTGTTAAGTGCTCCCAGCTGTGGTGGGCCTGCTGGGGCAGCACTGAGCCTCAGAAGCTGGTCCCAGAAGCACAGGGACTCCGTGATGAGCTGGCCTTCTTGTTATGTATCAAATACAGATCTGGAAGCCCAGGAACTCTGGCTACAGTAAGTTTGCCCTCCATCCTGCCAAGGGAGACATTAGAACAGGGTGGCCCCACTTTCAGGAGCAACTAGCTGTGGTGGGCAAAAAAACAAGGGGGTCATTTGACTCCCAAGCCCCTCCTTTTTCTTTTTTGTTTGCATTTCTCTAACTACTAGAGTCACCTGTACCAAAGCTCTGGCTGGCCCCTGGTCAGGACTCTCATCTGCTCTGCACATTTCATTGTCCCATAGTAGGGATTGTGAAAGAATACCATCCCTGCCATCCCATGATTTTCATCTCGGCTGCAGATGTTTATTAAACACATGTAATACACAGAATTCTACTATGATTCTGTGGGGATATAGAGAACATGGCCACCCCCTCTAGTGGGGATCGCCCTGTTCCTTTACCCCAGTGGGTTTTTATTGAGAAAGTAGACTCAGTTTGTGGATTCACAGTCTGGCAGAAAGGATCAAAGGAAACAGGTAACTTACAAAGATGCTAACAGAATTCCTGCTGTGATTCCGGGCAGAGATTGGAGTTTTATCATATGAAAGGACTACATGGCTCAAAGGGCTAGTTTTGGTTTCCTGTCTGTGCCTTTAAATTCCAAGTTAATAACATCCTCCAGCAAACAGATCTCATCGGATCTTGCATATTCTATGTCCCAGGCCTGATTACCCCGGGGGTCTGCTGTCTCCAGTCTGAGCTGCCCCTTTGGCTATTTGCTTAGCCCTGAGAAGGGCAGGAGACAGAGGCAGCCAGGAGACTTAGGTTTCTCACATCTAAGTACAAAGAGTCAGGCTTAGAGGGGGCAGGGGTTGATGTCAACCACCCCTTCCTTTCCACAGCCCCTTCATTTCCACAGCCCCATAAGTCTCATTCCAGAGGCCTTTACATGATCAGCACCTGTCTTAGGTCCATTCTCTATCCCAGAGAATTGTTACCCATCGTTGGTTAACTGATCAAGCATTAAAGGCCAAGCACCGAACAGATAGCGTTCATGTCAGGGGAATAAGTTTTGTCTTCTTAGTGGCTCCTGGTCTGGAGGTCTCTCACTCAGCCTAAGTCACAGGGGGTCACAGCTTCCTGAGACCAGGCAGGGTGGCCCCCAACAAGGGATAGGCCTGTCCTCTTGGCTGGTGACTACTAGGATGCCCATAAGACAGGCCCAGAGCTACCAGTATCTTTCTACCAGTCATATGGCAGGTTTGGACAGATGTCCTCAACATTACTCCTCGGCACAAAACTCAATAATAAGAAAACAAATGTCTTGAAAGAAATATGGACAAAGATTTGAACAGGTATTTCACCAAAGAAGATGAGGATGGGAAATGAGTACATGAAATACGTGAAATCAGGTGGCTTTAGTTCTCCAATTTCATTTTTTTAAGTTGTTTAAACTATTATTATTCTTTTTCATTTCTGTACGAATGTTAGACTCAACTAGTCAACTTCTATGAACAACTCTGCTGGGAATTTGATTGATTTTACATGGAATCTATAGATCAGTTTGGGTACAGTTCGCACTCTAACAAAGTTTAGTCCCCCAACCAATGAACAAAGAATCTTTATTTACTTAGGTATTCTTTGATTTTCCTAAAAATATTTTGTAGTTTTTAGCCTATAGGACTCATACATTTATCCCTGTTTAATATTTTGTTCTACTATAAATGGTTTTGACTTTTTATTTCAGTTTTTAACTGTTGCTAGAACAGAGAAATTAATTTTTGCAAATCAATCTTGTATCTTGTAACCTTACAAAACTCACTAGTTCTACCTTTTCTGTAGATTCTATTGGATTTTCCATGTAGGCAACCATATTGTCTGCAAATAAAGATGGTCTTACTTCTTCTTTTCCAATCTTGATGCATTTTGTGTCTTATTCTTGCTTTATTTAGCTGAATACATTCTCTAGTACAATATGGAATAGAAGTGGTAAGGACTCTGGCCAAGATGGTGGCATAGGTAGATAGACCTTGCTCCCTTACACAACCAAAAGAAGGACAACAACAAATATGAAAACAAAAATAAACTGAACTGCCAGAAAATTGAATTGTGTGGATCTGACAGCTAAGGAGTTAAAGAAACATTCATCCAGACTGGTAGGAGGAGTGGAGATGGGCAGCTGGATGGAGAGGGCTCACCAGCCACATGAGGCTGGAGGACCAGACAGTATCAAATGTGGAGGACCACATTTGCATGTGGATTAACTGGGAGGAACAACTAGGGAGCAAGACAGACCACATGACACAGGGTTCCAGTGCAGGGGGGAAAAAAGCCTCAAAACCTGACTTAAAAAAAACTGTGGGCATTGAGGTGATGGGAGAAACTCCCACCCCCACAGGAGAGTTAGTTGGAGAGACCCACAGGGTCCTAGAACTTACACAAAACCACCTATCTAGGCATCAGCACCAGAAGGGCCCAATTTGCTTGTGGGTAGTGGCAAATTAACTGAAAGATGTCAGAGAGCTGAACAAGCAGCATTGTTCCTTCTCAGACTCTTCCCCCACTTACAGGGCCACAACTATACCATGTGGGTTTCCCCACCCTAGTGAATGCCTAAGGCTTTTCCCCTTACTATGTAACAGGCACACTGAGACAAAAAATAAAATGGCCCAAATGAAAGAACAGATCAAATCTCTGGAAAAAAATACAACTAACTGATGAAGAGATAGCCAACTTATCAGATGCACAGTTCAAAACACTAGTAATCAAGATGTTCACAGAATTGGTTGAGTTTGGTCACAAAATAGAGGAAAAAGTGAAGGCTATGAAAAGTGAAATAAAGGAAAATGTATAGGGAACCAACAGTGAAGGGAAGGAAACTGGAACTCTAATCAATGATTTGGAACAGAAGGAAGAAATTAACATTCAACCTGAACAGAATAAAGAAAGGAGAATTTAGAACAATGAGAAGAGACTTTGGAACCTCTGAAATGACTTTAAATGTTCCAACATCTGAATCATAGGGATGCCAGAAGGAGAGGAGGAAGAGCAAGAAATTGAAACTAATTTGAAAAAATAATGAAGGAGAACTTCCCCATTCTGGTGAAGGAAATAGACTTCCAGGAAGTCCAGGAAGCTCAGAAAATCCCAAAGCAGTTGGACCCAAGGAAGTACACACCAAGGCACATCATTATTAAGTTACCCAAGATTAAAAATAAGCAGAGAATCTTAAAAGCAGCAAAGGAAAATGAGATAGTTACCTACAAAGGAGTACTCATAAGACTATCAGCTGATTTCTCAAAAGAAATCTTATAGGCAACAAGGGGCTGGAAAGAAATATTCAAAATCATGAAAGGCAAGGACTTACATCCAGAATTACTCTATCAAGCAAAACTATCACTTAGAATTGGAGGGCAGATAAAGTGCTTCCCAGATAAGGTCAAGTTAAAGGATTTCATCATCACCAAGTTCTTATTATATGAAATGTTAAAGGGATTTAATAAGAAAAAGAAGATCAAAACTATGAGCAGTAAAATGACAAGCAACTCACAATTATCAAAAACTGAACCTAGAAAAAACACAAAAACAAAAGCAAACAACTAGAACAGGAACAGAATCACAGAAATGGAGATCACATGGATGGTTATCAGCAGGGAGAGGGAGGGGAGAGAATAGTGGAAAGGTACAGGGAATAAGAAACATAAATTGTAGGTATAAAATAGACAGGTATGGTTAAGAATACTATAGGAAATGGAGAAGCCAAAGAATTTATATGTACAACTCATGGACATGAACTAAGGTGTGGGAATGCTGGTGGGAGGGAGGGTGCAGGGTGGTGGGGAATAAAGGGGAAAAATTGGACAATTGTAATAGCATAATCAATAAAATATATTTTTAAAAAAGAAGTGGTGAAAACGAACATGAAATTTTATTGCTAACCTTAAGAAAAAGTATTCAGTATTTCACCATTAAACATGATGTTACCAGTAGGCTTGAGGGACTTCCCTATATTCCTAGTTTTCTAAGATTATTTTTATCAGAATGGATGTCATTTTTTCAAAGTGGTTTTTCTGTTTCTACTGAGGAAATGGTACAGATTTTCTCATTTAATCTATTAATATAATGAATTGCATTGATTGATATTTTTCAAATTATCAATCCTTGCAGTACTGAGATAAAACCCACTTCTTTGTGATGGCTTTTGATATGTCACCTGGGCTAGGCTAACCTATACTCCCTAGATTTCCCTTTCTAGTATGTTCCCAGTTAGGATATGCTACAAGAGATATTATCTCTCAAAGACAGAAGTAATAGTGGTCATTTTATAGCATACACACACCTCTCAATTATTTTATCAAACACCAATCTAGATGATGATGTGAGGGATTTTGCAGACATGAAAACACATAGATATAGATATAGATGATATAGATATATATAGATAGATACAGGTTTAGATTATCTCCTATTTGTTCTATTTCTCTGGGAATCCCCACAAAGTGCATTTTGTGATATTAATCTTCTTAAAGAGTCAGCTTTTGGGCTCATTGATTTTTTAAATTGATTCTCTATATTATTGTTAATCTGATCTTTCTACTTCCTTTATTCTGCTTCCTTTGAGTTTAATTTGCTCTTCTTTTCCTAGTTTCTTAAGGTGAAAACTAAGGACATTGATTTGAAACAATTCTTCTTTTCTAATATAAGTATTCAGTATTGTAAATTTACCTCCACGTACTGCTTTACTAATACTCCACAACTGTTAAAATGTTATGTTTTCATTTTTATTCAGTTCAGAAGACTATAATTTTTCTTTTAATTTCTTCCTTGGCCCATGGGCCCTTTATTTCTCAGATGCTAGGGGATTTTCTGAGTATTTTATAGATTTTATAACTCAGAATATGGTCTGTCTTGTCCCACATACACTATAAAATGGTGTGTATTTGCCATTATTGGGTTAAATGTTGTATAAATATGAGGTTAACTTTGTTGATAGTGTTACTTAAACTTTCTTTATTGTTACTGGTTTTGTCTACTTATTCTGTCAATTATTGAGATTGGGGCATTAAAAGTGTTAGATTGTGATTGTAAATTTATCTGTGTCTCCTTGAATTTCTATCAGTTTCTGCCTCATGTATTTTGAGGTTCTGTTATTAGGTGCACAAATGTTTAAGATTATTTCTTCTTTTTGAATTGACCTCTTTTGTTCCTGGTAGAATTTGTTGTTCTGAAATCTACATTAATGTAGCTATTTCATATTTATTTTGATTTGTGTTAGCATGGTATATCTTTTCTCATCCTTTTGATTTTTACCTATTTGCAACTATGTTTTTGAAACAGATTTTTTGAAGGTAACATATAATTAAATCATGCTTTGTTATTCAATCTGGAAACCTCCATCTTTTAATTAGCATGTTAAGAGAATTTGCATCAATTGTATTTATTGATATGGTATGTTTACATCTAGCATTTTGCTACTTGTTTTTTGTTTCATCTCTTTATTTATTTTTGTTTAATTCAATATTTTTATTATTTCATTTTATGTCTTTTGTTGGCTTACTAATTATATCTCACCATCTTGTTCTTTTAGTCACGGCTTTAGGATTTGTAGTACATATCACTTATCTTAGTTTATTTCAAGGGATATTATGCCAATTCAGTTACATGGGAGAACTTCCTAATAGTTTACTTCCATTTCTCCCCTGCTGAATTTTTATGCTACTTTCTCATACATTTTGCTTATATTTATGTTATAAACTTATGTTAAAAGTATCAATTAGCTTTTGAGGAAATTTAAATAATAAGAAAAACATTTGATATCTTTAACTATGTAGTTACTATATTCAGTCTTCTTCATTCCTTTGTATAATAGTGTGGTTTCATTGGTGATTGACTTTTTCAACTTTTGTAAGTTTAATTTTTCTTTCTTTTGCCTTCGTTTTTAGTTAGTTCTAGAATAACAGCCCTCCCTCCATTGCTCCTGTGTTTAGAAGATGTGTTTCCAATGTCCTGTCAATTGCATTGTTTCCAACAGAAAATATCATTATCCTTACCTTTGTTCCTGTATATGAACATGTATTTTTTCTCTGGCCCCTTTTAAGAATTTTTTTCATAACTGATTTAAGCAGTTTGATGTACCTTGGTGTCATTTTCTTCATGTTTCTTGTGCTTGAGGTTTGTTGATATTTTTGCATGTGGTTTTATAGTTTACATCACATTATACAATTTTTCAGTCATTATCCTTTCAATTATCTGTTCTTTACTGTCCTACTTCCCATTTGGGAACATCAATCACACATTTATTAGGCCATTTGAAGTTTCTCATAGCTAATACACTAGTCATCTACTTTATTCTTTTTCATCTATGTCTATAATTTTACATGATTTCTATTGCCATGTCTTCGATTTCACTAGTCTTTTCTTCTGCAAAGCCTAATTTTGTCATTAATTATATTTTTATCTCATTGTAGTTTTGATCCCTAAAAGTTTGATTTGAGTCTCTACTTCAACTCTTGCACATATAGAATACAATTAAAGCTGACCTTTGAACTCAGATAAATTTACAATCACAATCTAACGTTTTTAATGTGAGCTGACCCACACACAGTCAAAAATTCATGCATAACTTTTGAGTTCCCCAAAACTTAACAACTAATAGCCTATTATTGACTGGAAACCTTATCAATAACATAAATAATTAATTAATACAACATTTGTATGTTATATGTATTATATACTGTATTCTTAAAATAAAGTAAGCTAGAGAAAAGAAAATGTTAAGAAATTTATAAAGAAGAGAAGTTACAGTTATTGTATTATACTGTATTTATTGATACCGCAAGTTGTCTTCTGCTTACAAGATAAATCATCTGCATTACCTACATCAACATTGCCTTATATGATGCAAACACTGTTATAAACATTACTAAGACTAGACATCAAAATGAAAATGTAATATCAAAAATACATTTGTATTTATTTATAGGTATAACCATTCATTGATAACAAAGAAGCTGAAATATGATTGCTTTAGGATAACCTAGTATAATCGATATGATTACTTCATGATAGCCTAGCCTATGTAGTAATGAATGAATTGTTATACAAATTTTATGACATACAATATTACAGTCATGATCACAATACAGTACTGAAAACATTACTACATTTTTTAAAACCACTTACCTTTGGTAATAGGCTGATATGCAGTTTCTCCAATTATGAGAGAGAAGCACATTTTACAGTAATATAATTATTTGAAAGTGAGACTATAAAACAGTAAGAAAACTACCACATTATAATTTTATATTAAATATCACTTACCTTATGCTTACATAAGAATATGCTATCCACTTCGATTCAAGTTTTACACATGATGTTCTAAATGGTGAATATTTAGGCAATGATATGATGAAACAAAAATGTCTCATACAGTTCCTGCTGTACAGCTATCAGATTTTCACATGAACACATATACATATACAACAGATAAGTTTACCAACTGTATGGCATGGTTGTTATTTACTATTCCTCATTAAGTGAATCATCATAAAGGTTCTCATTATTATCATCTACACACTGAGTAGGCTGAGAGGAAGGAGAAAGAGAAGGAGTTGGTCTTGCTGTGTCAGGAATGGCAGAGGTGGAAGAGGTGGAGGAAGGGAAGCAGGAGAGGCAGTTACTTGGTGTAACTTTATGGAAAAGTTCTGTCAGACATTTTTTTTACTTCTCTAAATATGTTTCTATACAGCATCTAACCCTTCTTCCACCATTTGTTTTAGTTACAGTGCTTGTATCATAGAAGGATCCATGTCATAAATAAGTCAAAAGCAATCTTGAATAATTAAAACACTTCTGCCAGATTGTCTACTGTCAATTTGTTTTCTAGCACTGCTTCTTCCACATCTTCTTCCTCATCATCTGGCACTAGTTAGGAAGCACTCATCTCCATCAGGTTGTCTTCTGTTAATTCTTCTGCATGGTGTCAGTTAACTCTTGAACTTCCCCAAGACCCATATCTGGAAACCCTTCACCCCTCCCCAACTTTTTTCTTGCTATAACCACAGTCTCTTTTATGATTTCATTGATTGGCTCTGTTGTAAATCCTGTGAATCCATGTACATCTGGATGCAGTTTTCTCCAGCAGGAACTTGTTTCACGCTTGATAGCTTTTACGGCTTTTTCTAATAATGCTGGCATCTTCAATGATGTATTCCTTCTAGAATTTCATTATGTTCTCTCTATCGAGGTTATCTCCCACAGCATTGACAATCCTTTCTGTAGAGTAATGTGTGTATTGAGCCTTAAAGGTCCTTATGACCCCCTGATCTAGAGGCTGAATTAGAGATGTGCTCAGGGCAAATAGACCACTTTGATGACCTCAGTGTTGAACTCATGGGATTCTGGGTGGCCACAGGCATTATCCAATATCAAAAGTACTTTAAAAGACAGTCCCTTTTCAGGTCCTTTACAGCATAGATGGAACTGGAGAATACTATGCTAAGTGAAATGATCCAGGCAGTGAAACACAAATACCATATGATCTCACCTATAAGTGGAACCTAATCAACAAAACAAACAAGAAAGCAAAATATAACCAGAGACTTTGAAATAAAGAACAAATGGACAGTAACCAGAGTGGAGGGGGGAGAGAGATAACAGGGAAAAATAGAAGAAGGGCCATCAGGAACATGCATAAAGGACACATGGACAAAGCCAAAGGCAGTAGGTTCTAGGGTGGCAGGTGGTGATCAGTGGGGCAGGGGGTGTGGTGTGGTGAAAATGGAGACAACTGTATTTTAACAACAATAAAAAAAAAGGCAGTCCCTTACTAACAAGGTACTCTTGACTTCAGGGACAATGCATCAGTGGAACTAATTCAGAAAAAGGGTCCTCACTGTCCAGGCCTTCTTGTTGTACGAACAAAAGGCTAGCAGTGGGTGTTTGTCTTTTCCCTTCAAAGCTCATGGGTTAGCAACTTTATAGATAAGGATGGTCCTGATCATAAACCCAATTGCATTTGCACAAAACAGTAGGGTTAGCCTATCCCTTTGTGCCTTAAATCTTGATGCCCACTTTCCTTCCTTCCTTCCTTCCTTCCTTCCTTCCTTCCTTCCTTCCTTCCTTCCTTCCTTCCTTCCTTCCCTGTTGCGAACCTCCCTGCTGGTTTCAGAAGCTGTAACCCCCACCGAGGCTAAGGCTGAGGGAACAATCTTGGAACTGTAAGCCAGCAAGAAGACAAAAGCTTATCTCCCTGGCAGGAGCACCACTTCTGCTCCTTTTACTTCACCCTGCCTGGACCCCAATGCTTGGTCGGTTAGCCAATGATGGGTAAGAGTCCCCAAGGGGGGAATGACCTAAGACAGGCATGATCACATGGGAGGCCCCCAAGGAAGGACTTTAAGGGCGACAGCAAAAGGGGGTGATGGACCCTTGCCCCTCGGCTTTGACAAAGCCTGAGTCTTCATTGTCTGCGAGAAAATCTCCTAATCTCTTGGCTGCCTTACTTCCCTTGCTCCACCTAAGCCTGAAACAATGACAGGGTGGTGCAGCCTTGTGCTGGAAAGGGCGGGTTCCCCAGGCAATCAGGCATAGAAAGAATATGTAAAATCCTGTGAAACCTGCTTTGTTTAGAATGCTCTCAGTTGAATGAGAAGGGTACAAGGAGGAAGTAAGATTGTTCCTTAAAGTCTTTTACAGCTCTCTGACCCTGACTCAAAATAGGCCCTCAGACTTCTTTGTTATCTATTGTTTGATCCTTACTTCCTGGCAATGAGTAATGAGCTTTACCTGAATTCCTGTGTAAATGAACCCAATAAAAGCCTGCTCGGGTGAGAGAACAAGGCGCTCTCCCCTAGGGAGGGTGGCCACAGAGCTCTCCACTAGAGGGAGTGGCCATTTCATACCTATTTCCCCACAGGACTCGGTTGTCTCTGTGTATGTTTTTCTCATGTTTCGACGAGCATCTGCAGCCACTATGGATACTGCTGGCTCGGTATCTGCCTCACTTCCTTCCTTCCTTTCTTTCCCTCCCTCCCTCCCTCCCTCCCTCCCTCCCTCCTTTCCTTCCTTCCTTCCTTCTTTCCTTCCTTCCTTCCTTCCTTCCTTCCTTCCTTCTTTCTTTCTTTCTTTCTTTCTTTCTTTCTTTCTTTCTTTCTTTCTTTCTTTCTTTCTTTCTTTCTTTCTTTCTTTCTTTCTTTCTTTCTTTCTTCTTGTAAAAATGTCCTTAATGGCATTTTTTCTAGAATAGGGTATTTCCATCTAAATTAAAAACCTGTTCAGACAGATTGCTTTTCTTCTCGACAATTTTCCTAATGGCACCTAGAAACTCACCTGTTGCCTCTTAGCAGAAGCTACTCCTCCTGTTATCTTGACGTTTTTAAGCCAAACCTCTTTCTAAAATTATCAAACTATTCTTTATTGTCATTGAATTCTCCAGTTGTAAATCCTTCACCTTCCTTTTGTTTTAAGTTTCATATACTGACTTCACTTTTTCTTGAATTGCATTAGTATCTATAGTTATACATCACTTATAGCAATTCTGCACCCACATAAGAGCTGCATTTTCAATATGAAATAAAGGTATTTTACAAAGAGTGCAAGGATTTTTCACCTGGTAATGAAGCTACAGTGACAGCTTCATGAATTTTCTTTTCATTTTTTCATGTGGTCCTTCTCCTGGATTCACTTACCTTTTTTTTCTTTGTCAACTTTTTTCTTTATTTTATTGTTGTTCAAGTTCAGTTGTATCCATTTTTCCACCACCACTTTCCCCCACCCCACCCACCTTTACCTCGCACTGTCAACCCTACTCCCCCTTTGGCTTTGTCCATGGGTCCTTTGTGAATATTCATTGACAACCCTTCCCCTTCTTTCCCCCATTACCACCACCTCAACTTCTGGTTACTGTCAGCTTTTTCTTTATGTCAATGTCTCTGGTTATATTTTGCTTTCTTGTTTTATTGATTAGGTTCTACTTATAGGTGAGATCATATGGTATTTGTCTTTCACCGCCTGGCTTATTTCACTTAGAATAATGCTCTCCATTTCCATCCATCATTTATCTTGAAATGGAGGACAACCACAGCTGTAGACCTCAGTCTACTATGCATACCAAGCAATGCAACTTTGGCTCATAACATCATGAGTTTTCTCTGATTCCAGCACCACTGGTTGCATTTTGTATGGGTCCCCTAGTATTATTCAAGGTTTATAGTATTGCACTTAACCTGATGAAAAATATGTGAGAATTTCCAGAGATCACTTTTTATTTCCATATTAAATTTACTAGAGAGGTGAACTGCTCTCATAGAAATGATTAGTGTCATGCAATGTTTTAAGGGGATTCTCACAGCACTCAAGCTCACTGTAGTAGCAAAAGAAGGTGACTAGACAATTATTTCAGTAGTACAGATTGTATTATTTTATGTAGTTATGATTGAAAACTGTATCTTTACATCTATTTACATTTCTCTCAACTGTATGGCCCTGTGTATGATCTATAAATGTCTGTGTGCGTAGTTTTAATAAATTTTAACTTTTAATATCAGTTTGTTTATATTTATAGTAGCAAATGATAAAATAGACTCATATTTACATATATTTTATGCATTCATTACATACCTAAATTTTCTTTTTCTTTTATAAATGTATTTCTAGGCTAACAGTTTGTCTGAAAGTTTTTTCAAATTTTCACAACTTTCCAAAAATTTTTCCAACATATTTATGAAAAAAAATCCAAGTATAAGTGGTCCTGTGCAGTTCAACCCATATTGTTCAAGGGTCAAACGTATAATTGTTTTAATGCACTGGTCTGATCATTTTATTATCTGTGTCAGTTCTGGACTGATTTGGATTGGCCAATAGTTTTTCTTTTTTCAATGCCTGATAATCTTTTATTGGGTACCAGACATCATGAGCTTCTTCATGTTATTGCTGGCTATCATTGTATTCTAAAATCTTTTTCAAATTTTGTTCTGTTATTGAGTTAATTTACTTGAAAACAGTTTGATCATTTCAGATTTGTTAATTAGTACAAAAGCAGCATTTACTTTACTGAAGCAAGGCCATTCTGAATATGGCATCTAATGTTCCATGAATTATTAGGCTTTCCAGTCTGGTTGGTAGAAATAGGCACTAATCACAGACCTCTTTATGAGCACCAGGCACTGTTCCCTCTACTCCTTTCTTTTGGTTTCCCCCGCAGCTTTAGTTTCCTAACATGCATGCACTGACTAGTTTACTACTGAGCACTGGGGAAAGACCTTCTGCCAATCCTCAGGGTTATCCTCTGTGTGGCCCTCTATCAGACAGAGTGCTTCCTTTCATCACTGCTCAGAAACTCTCTCAAGGCAGTAAGTTGTCTTTATTTCATTTATCTCTCATCTTTCAGGAATCACTGTCCTTAGTGACTTGATATCCAGTGTCTTTAATACCATTGTTTTTTATATTTTGTCTGTATTTGTAATTATTTCATGTAGTAGGGTAAATTAGGTCCCTGTTACTCCATCTTGGTTGGAAAAGAAATCTAAGATATGCTTTTGAAATTTCCGTCTTTCCATTCATTAAGTGTAAGCTAAGAATACTATAGCTGCAAGTAACAGAAAATGTGATTATGCCTAAACTATTTACTGTTTACTCATGAGATAGACTCTACTAGTCATTCCCCAATATCTTATTCTCCCTTTCCTTCTCAGTGTAGAACTTACTGAGTTCTATAGTTGAACACATGGCATTTCTCAGTTCCCCAAGTACTATGTTTGATCATGTGACTAAGTTCTGGCAAATTTACTGAAATGAAAGTGGTGTTTGCAATGTCCAGGAAGTTTTGTTACAGAGTGAAGACCTGTTTATCTCCTCTACTTTTCTCTGCCCTGCTGTCTGGAACC
The DNA here is from genome assembly GCA_004024845.1 of Tonatia bakeri. Classification (NCBI taxonomy): domain Eukaryota; kingdom Metazoa; phylum Chordata; class Mammalia; order Chiroptera; family Phyllostomidae; genus Tonatia; species Tonatia bakeri. The sequence continues at coordinate 124,514 of PVIA01004601.1, forward strand.
AAATGTGATGGCTGGAGCTGAAGCAGCCATCTTAGACCACAAAATAAAAGTCACATGTTTAACCTGATCTTTGCAATCTGCAGTGCTATATTTCCATCTAAATCTTTTTATTTTAATAAGTATATTTTGAATTTCTTAATTAAAGTTTTATTTTTGTTTATCATGCTTAATTTGGACTCCCTGTTACTTATATCTTAACCCAATTCTAACAAATAAAAAAAAAACAAGAATTACAAAGGAAGATGAATCTCAGAGTAGGTCCATGATGCAGAAATACTATCAAGAACCCAACTCTTTTCATAAAAATGCTTTGACCTCTTTAGCATGTTGTCTCTTTGTTCTCATACTTGGCACCTCAAGATTCTAAAATGGCTGTCACAGATCCAGGCATCACATCACTTTTGTTCAAGGCAAAAAAAGAGGTATCTATCTCTTTTATCAAGGAAAAAGGAGCTTTCTAGGAGCTCCTTTCACACTTCTGAACTCTGGACCGCACTACATAGCCACCCCTACTACTAGGAAGGAAGGCTGGGAAAGTGACTGCCTGCTTCTCTATCCTCTGTCATGGAAGGCAGGCAAAGGACAAAGTGAGTATGGCTGTTGGATTGGGCAAACAATCAATGTCTGCCCCACACAATAGGGATTACAACTATTTAAAAGGCAAAAGTTTGTGCTGTGGCTGGTGTGGCTCAGTGGATTACATGCTGGCCTGTGAACTGAAAGGTTGCCAGCTGGATTCCCAGTCAGGGCACATGCCTAGGTTGCAGTCCAGGTCCCCAGCAGGGGGCATGCAAAAGGCAACCACACATTGATGTTTCTCTCCCTCACTTTCTCCCTCCATTCCCCTCCCTAAAAATAAGTAAATAAAATCTTTAAAAAAATAAATAAATAAAAGGCAAAGGTTTGAAAGCCCAGACATTTTAATGTAGACACTTACTTGTAAGGGGGGAGTTTAGGAGGAGAAAAAAGAAGAGGAGGGAAATGTCTTTCTTAGGTTATTTTTGTGGTTATCGAACTTCAGTGTACAAGGGAGTTATTGATCAGAATTGTTGGACAAAACCAACAAAACCAAAGGGGGGAGTGGAATCAGGGGAGGGAGGGAGGGATGGCTGGGGTGGTGGGGGAGTGGTGAGGGAAAAATGCAGACAACTATACTTGAACAACAATAAAATAAGTAAATAAAAGTATAGGATAAAAAGCTAAAAGAAAAAGAATTGTATGAAGAAATCAAGGCATTTGTATTTTATGAGTGGCTGAAGAGATTTTCATGGATAACTTTGACTACACAAAGTCTGTCCAGAAAGTATTCAGCCATGTACTATGACAAATAGAGACATTTATTGAAGAAACTACAACATACAAAAAACATTGTACATAGGACAGTGACACCTCAGTTCCCTTAAAAGAAGGCATCTTGGGGCCTCACACAGTCCTCTCAGTGTCTCTTTCACTGTTTAAAACTCTGGTAAATCCTTGGAATCACCATAAGCATCCCCATTGTATTTTACTGAATCTCTTCATTGTCTGAAATCTCTTCCCTTTCAAAGGTGATTTTACTTTGGGGAAAAGCCAGAAGTCTTGGGCACCAAATTGGGCTACAGGAGGCTGAGTCACCTGGGTGATCTGATGTTCCACAAGAAAATTCTGCATAAGACATGATGCATAGGCAGGCATGTTGTCATGATAAAGCTGCCAATCACCAGCTGCCCATACTTGTGGCCATTTTCACTGTATTGCATCTCTCAACTGATGAAGAACATTGAGGTAGTACTCATTAATTGTGTGGCCTGGAGGAATGAACTCATGGTGGTCAACACCTTCCCAATAAAAAAACCCAGTTAACATAGTCTTGATCTTACTGCAACTTTGATGAGCCTTCTTAGCACATGGAGGACCAGGCAACTTCCATTGGGATGGCTAGGCCTTTGTTTCTGAATCATAGCCATGGACCCATGATTCATCTCCAGTTATAACCTTCTTGAGGAAATCTTGTTCATTTGTAGGGATTTAAATCAAGTCATTAGCAACTGCAGTACAATGTTCCTTCTGCTCTGGTAGCAGAGGCCATGGAACAAATTTGGCCACAACACATTTCATGCCAAGATCCTGTGTCAAAATTTCAGGCAGGGTAGTTTTTGGAATCCCTAGATCAGCTTCTAGTTCTCACACTGTCAGTCACCAATCTTTGTTGATTGCGGCCCATTCACATTCAACATTCTCAGGTGTTCTGCTTGTTGCAGGTCTTCCAGACCATGAGTCACTTTCAACAGGTTCTCAACCATCTTTGAAGTGTTTGTGCCACACTTTATTTACACTGCACTCATTGCATCATCCCTGAAAGCCTTCTGAATCATCTGAATAGTTTCCATAGAGGAATGTTGAAGCTAAATGCAAAATTGACTCAGATTCGTTGCTCTACTTGCTCAGTCATTCTGGATGCAATGGTCATACAGTACACATGCTCACTCATGGCATCTACTGCCCCCACTGACTAGTACAGTGAAGTAATCATTGTTCACATGTGTGCATTACAGTCTACTCTTCTTGGCTGCCAGGTTACATTGATGTCACATTGTTCTCATATTAACAATAGCTGGATTTCTTCTACACAAACTTCATCATACATCCTTTTTTTCTGCACTCACTGATTAAGATGGTAATTGCTATATAAGATGCAGACCTATACCTTTTGTTCATTAAATTCTTATGCTCAGGAGGTCTCAGGTATTCATGCAGTTCTAGAAGAAACTTCCTTCTCATGTTTCGTACTTTGGGAGTCAAAAGGCTTAGTGGGCTGGTTATTTGAGGCATCAAAGAGCTTCAGAGGTGTTTCCCCCTGACTCAAGGTTACACTTTCTTTCAAAAGATTAACTACAGTTCTGTAGACCTTACTCTCTTTTGAAACCTATGAGTATAAGTCCTGATGAATGTTGCTTAGGAATCACACTGAAGAAAAAAATCACACTACAGCAGCTTCCCCAACCCCCAAAATATTTGCTCCTTGAAAATAAATGTGCAACCCAGATGTTGACTGGTAGAACCTCACCCTATGCCCTGCTGAAATGCAAAGGCCTCAGCAAGCTCCCTTAGGTCTGTGGTCTTATAGAAACCTTGGCCTCTCACTTGGCATTAAATTGTCAATTTTTTAATACACACATACACACAAGAATATATACATGCATACATACATAACACACTGAGCACATAGTGCAGGCACACACATATGTACACACATGCATATACAAGCACACATGCACAATTGCACATATACACACGAATACATTAAAGAATATATCACACATGTATACAGAGCATGTGTGGACACACACAAAAACAACCTGTGTGAAGTCCAGTGTCCTGAAGCTCTGAGAATGCTATAAACTGAGTGTTTGTGTCCCCTCCCCTCCCCACCCTAATCCCCCACCCCTGCCAAAATTCTTATGTTAAAATCTAATCCTCAGGATGATGGTATTAGAAGGTGAGACTTTTGGGAGGTGATGAGGTCTTGAGAGAGCAGCTCTCCTGAAGGGGATTAGTGTCTTACAAAAAGAGGCTGGAGAGCTAACTCTCTCTTTCTCTTTGCACAATGTGAGGACACAGTGGGAAGACAGTAAGGTGCAAGTAATGGGCCCTCTCCAAAACCCAACCAGGCTAGCACTGTTGCATTCCCAACCTCCAGAACTGTGGGAATAAATTTCTGATGGTTATAATTCACCAGGTTTATGGTATTTTATTAAAGCACCAGTAATGACTAAGGGAGTGAGGGAGGACCAGGAGGAGGACATTTGCCTTAAAGACAAACAGCTACCACTATCAGTGAGTATGGCTGATTATAAAAAGCCTCTTCAGCCTCCTCCCTCCATGGTTTCTCTGCAGACTTTTGTTCCTGCAACCCAGCCCCACAGCACTCTCTCCTGTAGCCCACCCAGTCTTAGACCATCTCTCTGGCTCATGGGCCCCTCCTTTATTTTCTCTTTCCTCTCATCACTTCCTCACACATTAAAGCTATCTCCCTGTCTTGCCTCATGCACAGAAATTTCTCTGCTGCTTATTTAGATTTACTTGGATTTCTTCAGCATTTTGTCATCTCTCTCCTCATACCCCAAGATACTCTTAACAGGATATGTAATTGTGATTTTCCATTTTCATTACAAATGCAAGGGAAACAAACTCCCTTAAGTAGCACCAAATCCAGATCCCTGACTAGTGTCCATCCAGACTTTAAGCCCTGGCCATACTCTCAACCGAAGATTTGTTCCACACATTCTCCTTCCCATAAGGAACTCGACACCCCCATCCTTTCAGAAACAGGCTTCTCCTCCCCAATCTTCACAATGGAACTCTTAGCCTTTCCCAGCCTCCACTCATGGAATCTGGGGACCAACATCCAACAGAGCTCATAGAGATTCCCTTTCAGAGGCTGACTGGGGACCAGCAAAGAAGTTGGACATCAGTAGTAACACAGTCTGTTGAACTGGAAATGAGGCTGCCATTTTAAAGTTAGAGAAATAAATATGGTGATGGTCATAGGCAAACTTCTAGAGTGCATCTTTAAAGAGACATCCCAGGACTCAGCCCAGTCATTGAGTGATCTCTGTCATTGCCTCATTGCTGAGCTGGGACACTGATGGCAGCACAGCCAGAAAACTCAGCTATACATAGGCTTTGCTTACTTGTTTTTGAGAAATGGAACCAACATTTAAAATTGACTTTTTGCATAAAAGTCTGTATCTTTATCTTTCATTAATAATTGGAAGTTCTGACAATATGACCTCAATCAACTGGAGATGAGAAGGGCCTGGAGCCTGGGCTCTGTCTCCTGCTGGCCAATGCCCCCATTATGAGTATTTCTCCCATCCATCAGCTTTACTCACTTACTTTCCCAGCTGCCAGTGACAAGCCCAACAGTGGACTTGACAAAGTTCCCTAGTTTGCTTTTCATCCAGACAGGCTGTATCTCCCAGGCCTCAGCAGATCTGTTCCTATTCTGTGGTTCCAGCCTGAAGACAAGCTGGTCAACCACAAGTGGGGAGAAAATCAGCACACCAACCCAACACTGAGGTCCCAAACATGAGGAGAGTAAGAGCCTGGCTGGGCTGGGCCACTTTCCAGCTGGCTTTCTGCTCTCAGGAATAACTTAATCTTAGGAGAAGTAGACTCAGATGGAAGTCACTATGCAGGATGTGTGCTGCCCTGGAGATCAACATGTGTGGAAGGCAGGAAGGAGGCAAATTGTCTTAGTCAGCTCAGGTTGCTGTAACAAAATAACACAGGCTCCGTGCTACCCTGTGTCACGGGCCTCACAACAGCTTGCCTGGCCCACATCTTCAGGGTCCCTGATATACATGTTCATAGTTGCTCCAGAATCTCACCCACACTAGAAATGAACCTCTCCCAAGACACCAGAAGCTTCAGCTCAGGCCAAGAGGCCTTTGCAGGGAAGAAGCCTTGGCATGCTCCCTCCCCCTTGCCCTCTTCCCAAGCCAACACTCTTCCTCCATGAGGATGCACAAGCTCCACCGTATATAAGCAGGTGCAAGTTAGATCCTGAGAAGGAGTTGGAAGCCCTTCATCCCAGCTCCTGGGCTTTGCCAGCCCAAGGTTCCCATGCATTCCTTCCTCCTCATGAAATCATGACCATCCCTTCCCGAACTGTCTATCCTCTCCCACCAACTCAACTTGAAATGTGGGGAGGGAAAGAACCCTGAACCTTAGCTGGAACAATTCAGCTTTCTCCTACCCTCAGTCATACACTTGACCACAGCATGTATTTTCCACCCCTCCTCCGGAACCACATTCCCAAGCACCCCTCAGGGAGAAAAGCCCCTATCTTCTGATGCCTTTCTCTCCCAGAGCTCTACCTTAATTTTCCTGACCTTCAGTAACCTATGGGAAGGTCAGGCAGGTTCAAGCACAATGGACAAGGAAGAAAGGTACAGATACATGCAATCACCCCCTCTTCCCAGCCGAAGCTATTACCTGTTCAGTGTTTGTCAAGCCCCCTTCCTTTTTACTAAGGGGACTGGAGTAAGCAAAGAAGGTGGCCCAGTCCCCATTCCGTTGCTTATCAGCCAGTTCAAAGGTGGGGCAGCAGCTAGTCCAACCAGTTCCCTATCAACAGTAAATAGTTGGGATGACCCCCTCCTCCCTTGGTTGGATCCATGTTTTATGTATATTCTGTGTTCTATCCATTCCTGAAGAATGGGAGGTGGCACTCCAGTCATTGGCTAGTTTGGGCCCACGAGGTAGTCCCCAGTTCTGCAACCCCTTCCAGCCTCCTTTTTGCAGTATCTGGCATGAGAATCAAGTATATTATAGATGCTAGCACCTGTTAGAGCTCCTGTCAGGTATCCCAGTTTTTAGCGCTCTCACAGATTGATTTTGCTTGCAGGTCTCCTCCCTTTCTGTAGTTGTGGACTCAGTTAGGTGGCTCAGCAGGCACATTTGTTTACATATTGTAGGCAGCAGCTTTCGTGCAGTTGAACAGAAACCACAAATGGCCAACAAAGCCTCAAATACTTGTTGTCTTGCTCTTAAGCTTGCTGATTCCTGGTATCAGGCAACATCACTCCCATGCTTGGTGGCTGGTGCTATCACCCTCAAGGACTCTCAGCTTCAGTAAAGCCTGCCCAGGATTCCTCACAAGGTGGTCTTAGGCTCCCAAGAGTGTGGGAACAAAAGCTGCAAGGCTCAGAAATCAAATGGTTCAGAAATCAAATGTCAGTGCCATCGCAGCCAGATTCAGGGGTTGGGGTTGGGGGTGGAACGCCCTTTGATGGGAGGAGCAGTGGCCACATCACCAAGAACCACATACCAAGGGTTGGAAAAGCTACCACCATCAGTAAAAATATTGTGCCAGTGTCCACCTGAACTCCCTAGCACAGCTAAGTTCAACCCAGGGTGCCTGACAGAGTCTCACTGGCCACATGGGGAGAATGGGATACAATCCAGAATGACCTTCACTATGGCACGATGGTGTCCTTAGACTCAGAGCTCCCACATACATTTGTCCCATTCAACAGGGACCTCCTGCCTCATTCTACCTCTGACCTCCATGCTCCTGCTCCTGGCCACCTGAGTTCTGAAGTTTACATTTTCCAAAATCACTCTAGGGGGGCCCAGAGCTATTTATGGTCCAGCTCAGAAACAAATACTGATTTCCATGTGGGCTAGAACCAGAGACAAAACCCTGGGAAAGAGCCATGAGATAAGCTGGCACCCCAGCCATCTAAATAAGAGAAGGAAGTGTTTTTTAAATTCTAGGACAGGTGTTGGCAAACTACTGTCAAGGGTCAAACCCAGCCAGTGTTTGTTTGTGTGCAAGTTAAGAATGATTTTATATTTTTAAAGGATATGAAAGGAAGAGGAGGAGGAAAAAGTTGTAGCAGAAACCATATATGTCCTTGGAGCCATCAAACCTTAAATATTTGCTGTCTGGACCTTTATAGGGAAAGCTATCCTCCAGCACACTAAAAATTGGGAAATGGGGAGCAAAGAGGTGTTAGGGCAAGAGGCTGTTCATAAGCTCTCCCTGCCCCAGAATCCTACTTAGAAATTCAAAGTCAGAAATGCCCAGTGTCAAAAAGGGACTAAGCAGGATTAGAGGAGCCACTACAGAAGGCCCTGGGAAATCCTCAGAGGCCTAAGACATTCACAAGCTAGACAAATCAATTCACTTTGACCTGAAGGGATATGTGGGCATATCTGTTTCCTAAGGTGTACCCCAAATTAAGTGGCTTAAAACAACAGAAAGGAATTCTCTCACATCCTGGAGTCAGAAGCTCAAGATCAATGTGGAGAGTCCTTCCTGCCTCCTCCAGCCTCTCATGGCTCCAGGTGTTCCTCAGCATTTCAGCATCCCAATTTATGGCCACCTTTTCTCTGTGTCTCCTCTTCTGTCTCCAAAAGGCCACTTATCATTGAATTTAGGATCCACCTGGATAATACAAGCTGATCTCATTTCAAGATCCTTAACTTAATTACATTTTATAAATAAGGTCACACTCCCAAGTTCTAGGGGTTAGGACACAGACATACTTTTTGGGAGGTCATCATCTGACCTACTCCAAGAAGTTTCCTTGGCAGGACACATGTAAACAATCACAACCCTTCCACATATCACAAAGGCTGTCCTCTGCTGTCTACAGTATTTTCCTAATGATTCTCTGGGTACAGTTAAACCATGAGAGAAATGCCCTGAGCATGAGCTGTGGAGCTGGACAGCATGGTTGGAATCTTGATGCTGTCTTCCACTGTGGACTGTGGTAATTTGTCTCCAAAGACGACCCTTAACTCTGAGCTGGCTGCTGACTTCCACCAACAGAAGGGTGGAAATGGTACAGTGACAGTTCCAGCCAAAGCCTGTAGAGGGCCTTTCACACTTAGGCTGTAGCCACAGTATCAAGAAGCCAAAGAGAGACTGCAGGATGCTTGCTCAGCCAGCTCTGTCAACACTCAGAGTCACGAGAGGTGATTAAAACATTGTTGCTTCAAGTCACCAAGTTTTAGGATAGTTTATTATACAACAATAAATGACCAAAATGGTGACCCTGGGCAAGACATTTAACCTCCCAGTCTCTTCATCTATAAAATGGGTACAATCATAGTCATCCCTATCTCATAGGACTGTTGTGAAGATTAAGGGAGTTAATATAACACACACACATCATAAGTGTCCAACAATAGTCTAGCAAGAATTCCTCTTATTTTATTCTTGGATAGTGAAGCAGACACTATTGAACATGACCGAGAAATCACCTGCAGACAGCCCCTACCTGTCAGTGGCTCTCTGCATTTTCCTGTCTGTAGGCATTCAGAGCCACAGCAGTACATGTTGTCCATTAGGTGGGGCAGGCAGAAGTGCCACAGAATGAATGCCCATGGAGTGACCCTCACTACTAGAGGCAGAGAGCTAGTGTCTTCAGCCCCCTGTGGGATGAGTCAGAGGCATGTTCATGCCCTCTTTCTGAAGGCTCCAGGAAGGTTTGAGCCCCAGTTGCCATGTGATATCTCTTTCTATCACTTCCCACTTCCCTACCAATGTTTTCTGGTACCAGCTCTCAAATAAATTACTTATACCCAAATCCTTATCTAAGGACCAGCTTTTGGAGGAAACCCAGGCTAAAGCATTTTTTAAAGTATTTGAAATAGGATGGTTCAATATTCGCAAATCAGTAAATGTAATACATCATATAAACAAAAGCAAAGACAAAAATCACATGATCATTTCAATAGATGCAGAAAAAGCATTTGATAAGGTACAGCATCCATTTATGATAAAAACACTCAGCAAAGTGGGAATAGAGGGAACATTTCTCAACATATTAAAGGCCATATATGAGAGACCTACAGCGAGCATCATACTCAATGGACAAAAACTAAAATCTTTTCCACTAAGAACAGGAACAAGACAAGGCTGTCCACTTTCACCACTTTTATTCAATATAGTATTGGAAGTTTTAGCCACAGCAATCAGACAAGAAAAGGAAATAAAAGGCATCCAAATCAGAAAGGAGGAAACAAA